>ML995923.1:0-56709 GCA_010093825.1 Teratosphaeria nubilosa
AGCTAAATAAGAATAGATAAAGGAAAACAAAGTAAAAGAATATATCTATAAATTAGAATCTTTAGTAATATTACTAATAATATTTGTACTAAAGAAGAATAACAAACTATAATGCGTACAGGATTATTAGAAACTTAATAACATTATAATAAAGAATTAATATCTTCTACCTAACATTAGAGAACTTTAAGACAGACTTATAGGAGCTAGGTAGTTTACTATATTAGATCTTTAGAATAGCTACTACCTTATATAAATAGCTATAAGAGAAGAGTAGAAGATAGCATTTAGGTTATAATATAGACTCTATAAGTTTCTAGTTATACTATTTAGGTTAATAAACGCACTAGCAAGCTTTTAAGACATAATAAATAATACTCTATAAGAGTACCTTAACAACTTTGTAATAGCGTATCTAGACAATATTCTAGTTTACACAAACGGAACGCTATAATAACATATTAAGCACGTACAAAAGGTTCTTAAAAAACTACAAGAATAAAGCTTATGTATTAACCTAGAAAAATGCAAGTTCTACAAAAAAGAAGTCAAGTTCCTAGGATTTGTTATAAGTATAAAAGGATTAAGAGTCAACTCTAAAAAGATTAAGTTAGTACAAGAATAGCTATAGCCAAAATGCGTTAAAGACGTCTAGGCGTTCTTAGGGCTTATAAACTACAACTAAAAGTTTATTAAGAATTATTTAATAATCTTAATAGTACTTACAAACCTTATAAAGAAGGACATAACGTTTAGATAGGAGAAACAACATTAAGAGGCTTTTTAAAAGCTAAAAGACGCTATAATAGAATGCTCTATACTTACTATATTTAATATAAACAAGCTAATACAGATTAAAACAGATATATCTAATCTAGCTATTAGAGCATGCCTTACCTAAGAGAGTAATAGAATACATAAGCCTATTACTTACTATTCTTAAAAGATAATACTAGCTAAATAGAACTATAATATCTATAATAAGGAGCTACTTTAATTATGTTAGTATTATAACACTAGAGAGTATACTATAAAGGAGCACTAGGGCTTGTAATATACTTAGACTATAAGAACCTTCTATATTTTATAACTATAAAGGACCTTACCTAAAGACAAGTTAGGTAGGCAGAACTTCTTAGCTAGTATAAGTTCAAAATTAAGTACACTCTAGGAAAGGATAATAGAAGGGCTAATGCCTTATTACAAAGAAGCAACTATATAAAAACAAAAGACAAGTTTAAGTATCAAGTGTTGAAAATTAATAAAGATAGGAGCCTAAGCGCTAATATTAGAGAATTTAATAAAATAATCAGAATTCTAAGTAACAAAGAAGAGGAATTCCTAGTAAGCAAAGGGAAATTCCTAGTGCTAGAAGCAGGTATTAAGAACTATATAAGGAGGCACTATAACAAACTAATATAAGGACATCTAGGAATTGCAAAGATAGTGCGCTTAATATAAAGGCATTTTAAGTTCCTATAGATGTAGTAATAGGTACACAACTATATTAAGAAGTATGTATACTACTAGAAGAATAAGGCAGAACAACATGCGCCTTATAGAGAGATTTAGTTTAGAAAAACACCTAAACAACTATAGGACAAAATTATAATAGACTTTATTATAAAGTTGCTAAAATTAAAGGATCTAGTTATAGGACACTAATATAATTTAATACTTAATATTATAGACAGACTTATAAAGTATATATACTTTATACTATATAACAAGTTAATAACAGTAGAGCAACTAGCGCACCTAGTGCTTAATAGGCTAGTTAGGTACTATAGAACGTAAAAAACGCATATTACTAATAGAGATAAGCTCTTTATATTAAGATATTAGAAGATACTTCTTATACTTCTAGGAATAAAGTAGAAGTTATTAATAGCGTTTTATCTATAAATAGATAGATAAATAGAAAGAGCGAATTAGATACTTAAGACGTACCTATAATACTATATTAACAAGGTAATAAACAACTAGGTAATCTTACTACTAATAGCCTAGCTAGTAATTAATAATATAGACTCTATAATAATAGGCAGATTACTATTCTTTCTAAACTTTAGAAAGAATCCAAATGTCTTTAGACCTAAATACTACTATAAGGCTACTTAGGCTATAATAGTCTAGGCGAGTATTCTCTAATATTTGCATAATAAAGTAAGGAAGCTAATCTAGAGGGATTAGGATAGGCTTAAAAGCTAGGAATTAAGAATAGTGCCTTAGCTAAAAGAGAGAGATAAGATGTATCTTAACACTAAAAATCTAAAAACATAATAACTAATAAAGAAACTAGACTACAAAAAGGTTAGACTATTCTTAATTAAGGAAGTATAAGGACCTATAAACTATAGGCTAGCACTTCTACTAGATGCAAAAATACACTCTATATTCTATATATTACTTATAGAACTAGCAGATCTAGATATACTCTTATAGGACATGTTTTATTATAAGAACTAGGAAGAAAACAAATTCGAAGTTAAGAAGATCTTAGACTATAAAAACAATTAGTACTTTGTTAAGTAGAAGAGATACCTAGAATTAGAAAATACCTAGGAACTAAGAAACAACCTTCCGAACTATAATCTTCTCCTAAGGTAGTTCTACTTAAGGAAAGAGAAGAGTTAAACTAGATAGTCTCTAGCACCTCTAGGAAGAAGTTAGAAGAATCAAGTCCTAAATTCCTAGGGTTAGCTATCTAGGTATATAGCAAAAGAAAGAGCTTAGCGCTAGTAGAGAGTGTCTCTTCTAGAAGATTAGATAATAACTCTTCCTCTATCTCTACCTTCTAGATATTTGCCTTAGCTATAGATATAGTATTATTAGCACGCTTGTCTATTAGCTCTAGTTGCTTTGCTAGCTACTTTTCTTTAGTAAGCGTAGTAGATATTACTACGCAAGCTTTACGCTCCTACTCTATTATAGTAGTAGAGGCCTTATAGGCCTTCTTTATCTAAGCTAGGAGCTTTATATATTTCTTACTTAATCTTTTCTACTTAGATAATATAATCTTAATATTATATTCTTTATAGCTATATATATTACACTTGCTATAATAGCTAGATCGCATATACGCTCTATATATACAACTATAGCGTTAGTAGTAAGAATATACATAAGGCATAACTTTCTTGTTTTAATAGATAAATTTTCTAAGTAGTAATTAGTCTTTAGTAGAGGATCTCTTTTATTCTAAGAATTTAGGCATGTTAAGAGAAGAATAGTACTATAGTTAGAAAATACAGATTAGAGGTAGCCTACTTTATAACTAGCTTAGAATAAGCTAGGTAGGAAGAAGAATAGTATTATAGATTAAACTAATATATAACGCTAACTAATTAACCTAAGATATATATAGTACTATAGGCTAAGAAACGTTCTACTATAGCTTGCTTATAATGCTTTTACTACTTGTAGTAATTCTACTAAGAGTACTAAAAGTATAGGAAGTAGTAGTAGTAGGCTACATAGTATAAATACTTGCTATATATATAGGAACTTAGAATAGACTCTATTTAGACTATATTTAACTTATGTTAGCAATTAACTAATTAGAATTAACTATTATTAAACTCTTGTTATTTATTAGAACTAATTAGCACTTCTTTCTCTTTGCATACTTATCTAAAGAATACTATCTATACTAACCTCTTAGAGTTAACTATATACATACCTAGATATTTAGTACGTATTACTCTACTAGTTAGTTATTAACACTAATATAGATATTCTAGAATAAGAGATAAGTCTAACTAGTTACTAAGTAGTAGCTAGAAGATATTATCTTATAAAGAGAGCCTCTTCTTCTTATAAAGAAGGAACTTAGATAGAGCCTTAGTAGAAATAGATAGAACTATATTATATTATAGGTTAATAAACTTCTTGCTTATAGCCTTCTTCTTCTTCTTCTTAGTAACTTAGAGCTACTTGTAAAGATAGTATATATAAGCTATAGCTTTTATTACTTTCTTCTCTACTACCTCTAATTTCTATTTTAGCTATTTATGCTAGCTATATAAACATTCCTATTTAGTCTAGGTTACTAAAACATTATAATTACTAAATCTCTAGAAAACATATCTAGAGCAACTTCTAAATTAAATGTCTATAATATAATAAGGCTTAGACTTATTATTTAAAGAAACTATATTCTAGTAAGCTAAATAAGATAATAGTATATCTTTTTCTTCTAATTTAATAAGCTATAATTAATAATTATAGTGTTCTTAATAAGTTAGTAGAGTAGTAACTATATTAGGTTATAAAGATATACTAGAAGGAGTTTAGAATAGACTTGCTAGAAGACAGAGTAGTATTATAAATTAAGAAGAAGCATAGAAAGTATATAAAGAAATATACAAGTTATAGTTATAAAATAAGTAGTACTAATTATATAGCGCTAAGGACTTAATATATTATATAAAGAAACATATGCCTAACTAAAGAAAGAACTTATTAGTTAAACATATAACTATACTTAGCGACTATTTAATTAACTAAGTAGTTAAATAGTTAAATATATATAGAGAGAAGTAGTATTTCCTTTCTATATATATATAGGAACGCAGAATAGACTTGTTTAGACTATATTTAACTTATGTTAGTAATTAACTAATTAGAATTAACTATTATTAAACTCTTATTATTTATTAGAACTACTTAGTACTTCTTCTATATTATATATCTATCTAAAGAAGCTACTAACGCTTATCTATTTAGGTTACTTATACTAAGATACGTATAATCTACTAGTTAGTTGTTAACAAGTAGAACTAGATGTTAATAGTAGTATAAATACTAATACTAAAAGCCTTAAACTTATAGTAAGCGTTAATTAACTAGGCCTAATTTAGACTAGAGATAATAAGAACTCTATATTTAATAGTTAACTATTAAGCTTGTATGCTAATATAGTATAGATTAATACTGTAGGTAATCTTAAAGAGCTAGTTCCTAGATATCTACAATTTAGCTATAGCTACTCTACAAATAGCCTACTAATATTAGTAGCTAAATTACTACTTCTAATTTAGCCTTACTTAGATGCTTATTAAGAGCTATAGTAAGCTATTATAATTATACTATCTGCTTATTAATATTAGAGTAATCTTCTTTATAAAAAACCTTAACTATCTAATTATCTATGCTTTACTATATATAAAACATAAAGAATATCTATTAATTAACTACTATCTTAACTCTATTAACTTCTAATTATCTATAATAGTAGCTCTATATGCTCTAATTACTAAGACAAGCTAATAACTAAAATTTTAATATAAAAACCTACTCTAATCTTTAAATTTTTTTAATAATTTTATCTTTTGTATTATCACTAGCTACTATTACTTTAATCTAGAACCTCTATACTGCCTAGTCGATAATACAAGATTGTAGTATTATCCTGCAATACTTCTAACATTAGTTAACTATATGTTAATAATAATATAGCAGTAAAAAGACTGTGAAGCCCGAAAAGGTCGAAGGTTCAGAACTACAGTTTATCGATAACCGGACGCTTGGCATATATAGTCCACCATGCTGCGGTCCGTCATTTCCCGTGAGGTGACACTTGACGGGACTGGGGTCTCAGCAACGGCCGACGGGCCTCGGTCCGGGTGTTCGCGCTCGTGCGTTTGCAGATGTAAACACAGACCACCCTTTCTTTCCATCATCGCCATCGCCCATTGCGTCTCAGTCGCCCTGACAGTTTAGCACCACCACCTTCATTCGCTTTGCACACACTCCTTTTTCTGTACTTGGATGGCCGCACCGTCGCCCGACACCCCAGTGAACATTGCCGCTGACGACGATGCGTCGCTGCTACATGTAACTCGCCCTCTCTCTGGACCGGGAGCTTCACGACAGACGCGGCGTTTGCAGCTGCGTAATGCAGGGTTCCGCGGCACTGCCCTGCCAAGCCGAAAGGTCACCCCGAAGTCTCCCTCGTCAAATGCAAACTGGTCGTCGGCCAGCGAAGTACGTGTAGTGACCGCCGCAGACATGGAGAATGTCTCCCCCTCCGGCGTCCGGGCGGGCTCAGTGAAGGTCGACAAGAGGAGATCCAGTGGCATGCTCCAGGAGATCGGCAACACACTGCCACCACAGTCTCGAGCAACCACACCGCCCAAACTCCACCCGCCGCGGCTTTTGGAAAACGACGAGCAACGGAACTACGACAGTCCTTGCGCCGGCGATTTGGTCTCGCCACCACCCCCCAGATCCTCAGGCACCATCAGGATCAAGCCTGGCAAGACTCGAGCCAAAGTGGGTCCGAAGCGCCGCTCGATCAGTGGAGAGACCAGGATGTATATTGAGCATCTGGAGTCGGAGCTGGCTCTCGCTCAATCACAGCTCTCTGCTGTCAACTCTCCAAGTGTCACACGCGAGCAGTCGTCGAGAGTGCGCGTCTTGCATGCCGAGACACGTCAACTGCAGCAGGAGCTCGCGGATTGGGAGGCCAAGTACGAGCAGCGAGTCCAGCAGGAACTGGATAGGCACCATGAAGTCGAGGCTGGCCTGCGTGCGCATATCAGAAAGCTCGAGGATGCGGCAGAAGTGATGAAATATCAGGTAGAGGATGCGCGCACGAGAGCCGCGACTTCAGCACAGGACTTTGAGGCTGTCGAAGCCGCCAACGTCAATCTAGAAAAGCGCTTGGAGATTATGTCGAGCCTCCTCGCCGCTTCGCCTACCAAGATCGACCTGCATGCTGAGACCCCTGGGACGCGTAGGAGGCCCCGGTCGATGCTGCCTCGCTTCCCTCCCGCGACTTCGCTCGCTACGTCTCCAATAAGAGAGCCTCCAGTATCACCGGGCTTTGCTTTTCCCGAGCTACCTCCTCCCAGGCGTCACGGCACACGCCAGCCACGACTCGCGATAGACACCAACCTCTCACCATCCGATCTGGGCTCTGATGCCGAGTCCGTATTTTCCTCGGCTCTCATCGATGGCGATAGTATGACCAGCTTGGAGCCTGAGTCTCAGTTTGCTTACAATGCTTGGACGCAGCATGCTGTGCGATCTGCGAAAGACAGACCATCGCGGCGGATGCGAAAGTTTGGCGCGGGAAGTACAGGACCTAGGCCACTCATCCTCCCAGCTACCGCCCAGAGCGAGTACGTCCCGGCTCAAACACCAGCTTCCAACAAAAGCGAAACCATGCCTATAATATCATCTCCGGAGACAGACACACATGCACAGGCTGTACAGGACGAGAACAGCAGCCCCAGTCCGCAATATTTGAGACGCAGGGCGTCTACTGCCATCATAGACAGTCCAAGCTCGCGCCCTGCTCATCGTAGGGCATTGACCATGGCTGACGAGCGCACTCTCGCTATGCATCTATCTTCTCCGTTCCTGCAGGGACCGCGAAGTGACGATGAGCCGGACCAGAGCTTGCTCAGCTTGCAACTTCCGCCTTCCACCAGCTCACAATCCCAGTGTCCACGGTCGGACTCTATAGGACCGACAGCTGGCCGCAACCTCATGGAAGAGCTTTCCACCATCAAGACACATGCGAATGATCCGAGCACGGAAGGCTTCAGTGCTGCGGGCTACGAGTCGAAAGACAGTGACGACCCTGATAGCGCCCTGCTGCTCTACGGAGAAGCAGTGGAAGAAGGGGCCGATGTACACTCCGTTCTCAGCGTCGAGTCTAGCGAAGCACTACACAACTCGCGCGTCTCCTCAACATCGCCACATGATTTTCAGACTTGGCAGCAGAGCACAAGCGTCGACGAAACACGGATATCAGTCCGGCAACGCTTACGACTTCTCTTCGGCGACCTGTGGTACTCACCCGTAGCGCTCGCAAGACTCCTTGTGCAGAAGGCCGCCGCAAGAATTCGCATCCCCGAGCCGCTGCGCAACGTGCAATGGTGGCTCGTGGGCGTGCTTCTGGGCCCCATGGCTCGAAAACGCATGTTTAACAACTACACACGCTCTCAAAACGACGTCGAAAGCCAGCCCGCAACCGAGCACAACTCCCTCCTGCCCTCAATCGCAGACGACAGCGCCCTAGCCTACGGCACAATCCCCGCCCCCACCCCCGCCGAACCACTCTCACGCCCTCGAGCCATCTCCGGCAAAGGCAAAAAGCGCACAACGCCCAAATGTCGCTGCCCTCACAGCAACAGCAACTCCCGAACCTGCACCACCCTCTTCACCCGCCACAGCCCCTGGCTCTGGCTCAAATTCTCCCTCACGCTCGCCTTCGCCATCGGCGTCGCGTTCAAAGACGGTCCTGCGACGCTGCTGTCGAATTCCGCGTGCGAGTGTCGCCAGGCTGTGCGGAGGAAGGCTACCAGGGTGCATTCTGCTGAGGGGGGGTGTAGTCGGCAGGGTGCTGAGGTGTGAAGGGTGGGTGGTGGGTGGAGGGGTGTTTCGTTCATGGTTGAGTATCGGTATGATGTAGCTGGGTAGTCGATATGCTACGGCTGCTGAGGGCGATAGAGCTGGATAGGGGAGAGCTTTGTGTGGGTCATGGGATGATGATAAGGATATGCATGTATGTATGTATGTGTGTATGACGCTTACGAAATCTCATCTACTAGACATGGTGACCCCACTTCACTATTGAATACTCGCATTCCCTTCCCTTTCCCAGTATGGGACGTACATACATACAGCTAAATCTTTCATCCTCCAAGAAAAACACAAACATCTATGGCTAATGAGGATTATAACGAGCCTTAGTGCTCGGTCCTGAATGCTACTTTGGTTTGGAACGGAATGGAAGAGGAGGGGCCCGCTGGAGTAGGCGCGGAATGTGCGGATTTACGCCTAGGTAGGCGAGTTTGTGGGCTGTTCTGCCGGGGGGTGAGAGCAGGGAGGAGGGAGGAGGAAGGAGGGAGCTTCGCGGTGGGTTGGAGGGCGTGTGTAAATAAATGTATGTGTATATTGGGGGGGGGGGGGGGGGGGGGGGGTGGGGGGGGGGGGGGGGGGTTGTGGAGTTTGCTTGGGGAGGAGGAGAGGGAGAGGAGGAGGAGAGGTGGAAGGCGGGTAGGAGGTTGTGGAGGTGGAAGGGACTTGAGGTTTTCTCCTCTAGCGTGCGTATTCGTTTCTTTCGCTGTGGTTACTGCGGCATAGGATGGCTTAGGGGTGGGGCGGATACATGTTTCTATCGTGGTTTTTGGAATGGTCGAGGCGAGGAGGGGGAGGGGGGGGGGGGGGGGGGGGGGGGGGGGGGGGGGGGGGGGGGGGGGGGGGGTGGGGGGGGGGGGTGGGGGGGGGGGGGGGGGGGGGGGGGGGGGGGGGGGGGGGGGGGGGGGCTTACTGTCCGACAGAGGGGTACGGTATGGTGCTCTGCTAGCTATGATTAGCAGGGATACAGGACTGAGTGAGATGGGTTTGGCTTCACTACCGCACACTCGTAGTCAGTCAGGGTGGATGCTTGAAATGGTGTCGTTGGGATTGTACTAGTCGTGGTTAGTGAAGAGCGTTACTTGATGCACATGGATTCTGATTAACCACGCTGAAAAACTGTTGAGGTGCATATGGGTCTTCAAGCTTATCTGCCATCCACCTTGCTCACGTGCAGTGACGTACATAAACACAGCCGCTCCAATCCACGCCAAAAACGCCATACAGCCTCCAAAAATCTCCAGTCAAACTACAATCAGATTCCGAATCGGCACACCCATGCTTTCAAACCAATACCTCCTCTTGACACCCAGCCCCTTCCTCCGCGTGCCTGGAGTCACAGCGGGCTTCGCTTCTTCCACAATCTTGCCGCTCTCGGGGTCATACGTCCCGACTACAGTCGCCACGGCTTCCAATCTCTCTCTCGCGCCTTGACTGCCGTCGATCATGACCATGGCGATCAGATGTCGCCGCTCGAAGCCGCCGGGCGTTCGCTGGACTTCGTCGAGTAATGGTCTGATGAGTTGGCTTTCTTTGCCTTGGCCGTCAGTGTCGTGCCCGCTTTGCGCGTCGCTGATGACAATGACGAGTTGCACGCCTTCGGTGCCTCCGACGATGGGCGGGATGTTTGCTAGCTTCTCGCCGAAAGAGCATCCGCCGCGCTGAACGATGAGGACAGTGTACTTCTTTGCGATTTCCGGGGGCAGGCGGTGAGAGCAGAGTTCTGAGTCGAGGTAGTAGATTGATGTGAAGGGCAGTTGTCCGATGGCTTTGGGTGCTGGTTCCAGGTCGATGGCAGCGGGCAAGGGAGCAGCGCCTGGTCCGGTGGGGAGGATGGCGGGGATTGCGAAGCGGGAGAATTTGGCCGGTGAAGGCTTGGAAGAGGCGGTGGGTTTGAGGCGTGAAGGAGTGGGTACTGATGTGGGAAGTTGCTGTGAGCTGAGGAGGCTGGAGAATATGACTTGCAGTTCATCCCAGATGGCGTCCGTGGTGCTGTTGTCTGGGACTTCGACGATGCCTTCCCATTCGGCGACGTTCTGGTCGTCATAGACTTCTTCGGTAACTGCATCGATGATAGGTGGGAGGTCTGGGAGATCGAGAACAAGATCCACCATCTCCAGATCCTTCATCCGTGTGAAATGCGGATCCGCGGGACTAACGCCTTGCAACGCCTGGCTACTCAACAGCACCTTCTCGTCCTTGCCAAGTGCCCAATTTGAGATGCCTTGAATCCTATACTCGTGCCCACCAGCTTCGGGAATCTCAATCATGACGCCGTCTATATCAGACAAGAGCAGACTCTTCGGCTCCTGCACCATGTTCAAGCGTATATTGCTTAAACTGTTGATCAAGATGCCATCAACCACTTTCTGTAACGCGCCCAGCGCAACCAAGCCTCCCTCGGCTTCCGGGCTGTTGGGGTTAGGATTGAGATTCGGGAAGCTGAGAGTACTTATCAAAGCGTTTCTGATGGGCGAGCTGGTTCCTCGAGGCGGTATGAGGGATCGGGGCAGAGTCCGTGGGTAGAAGCTATAATTGGTCGGACTTCGTACGTCTTCGATGGAGATGGCGGGACCGGCAGGTGAGGCTTCAAGGAGTGGTGATGAACGGCTGGGGTTCACCGGGACCAAGTGGAGTTGCGCGAGTGCGGCAGCGTGGAAGAGGTCGCTGCGGTTTGCCACGTTGCTCACGAATAGAGGTGCAGGGGGCAGTGGTGCTGGGCAGACGGCGCCGACTTGCCCAACTTCGATGCCATCAGTCCTGTTTGCCGGTCTAGATCCCGGCGTTCCTCCGCTGCGCTCAACCGCAATTGCTCTCGCAGCTTTTGGAATGATCAGAGGATGTCCCTCGGTCGAAAAGACGATCGGCGCGTCCCCTCTATTCAGTGGATGGTCTTCCGTGAAGAGTAAGTACAAGTATTTGGCTGTCTCACCAAGAAAGAAACTCTCCATCCGGTCTCTCTGCTCACCACTGATCACGTCACTCAAATCGGTCCAGCCGCACTTCGTCCAACATCTCCGATGAATATCCCTCAAAGCCATCTCGCCCACGTGCAAATACCACGGATCTTTTGTGGCTTGGTATAGGTAGTACGTGCTTTCGATGAACTCGGGTCTCCCAGCCCAGTGCTTGAATGCTGGGTCAATGAAGCTGTTGTGCGCATGCCAGCGTTCCGGCAGAGCGCTGTAACGAGTCCACAGAGCCGCGAAGAGGAGGTGCGCTTCGGCTGCTTCTTCGAGCTGACCGGCGAGGGTCAGAAGGCCTGGGTAGTAGGCGGAGAGATTGTCGATCCAGCTGTAGCGGTGGGCGCCACTGAGGAGGTCAGACTGACCATAGTACGGGTGTCGCTCGACGTGCGAGGAGCGATAAATGTGACGTTTGACAGCTGCATGAGCTTGCTGCCAGGTTCGGAGAAAGGCGTCGGCATCGTCGTAGGCTGCGTCTTGCGTTTCAGAGATGTTGTGGGGGAGACCGGAGAGCAGAATGTGCGACTTCATGGCGTACTCAAAGAAACTATCAATGCCCGCACCGATGCCTGCCAATGGCGGCGTAGTCCACTGGCCGGTCTCGGCATCAATACCTGCACCGACGAGACCAATGGGCGTGCGCCGCTCCCAAACGGCCCAGAACGCGCGTTTGGCGAGCGCTTCGAAGCGCATGTCACCTGTAAGTCTGCTCAAAGTGGTGAACTCCAGGACTAGACTACCGGCTCCGGCAGCACACGTCTCAGTGATTTCGCGAGGGTCGGATGACGTGCCGTCAATGCGACAGAAGCCTCGCTCGGCATCCTGGTAGAATGGGATGCCATACTTCAGGTTGACTCGCGGGTACGGGAGTCCGGTGGTCGTGTTGAAGGCAGGCAGCAGTCTCGAGGCCAGATCATGGGCTAGTCTCAGCAGCTGGCCATCATACTGGAATCCCTTCCATTGGACGTATCGGCGGCCGTCTTTGCCCTCGTTCCACACTGGCTCGTAGCCTCGAATGGGCAAGTCTCCACTGGCGAACAAATGCGCACTCAGCAAGCCTCCTACGCCACGGATGTTCGTTTCGAAGACCTGCACCTTGCTGTCCAGACGGAAGCCACACGCCCGCTTGCCGCACCTGCCGTCTTCCGTCCCATCTCCATACAAGTCCACCAACGCGCGCACACCCGACTGGAAGTCGTGGAGCGCGCGGTGCGCATGCTCGTCGTCGGCATCACTCGCCAATATGGCCAAGGTAGACAACGAGTCCACTAACGTGACGCTGTAATTTCCCAGGACATCATTCAATCCAATGTTCGCCGGATCCTGCCGATTGCGCGTCTGTGGCTTGCATGAGAGCGGCTTGAGCTCATCCTCTGGGAAGGCGTGGGTCATGTAATTCGTGTAGCCATGGTAGAAGAGATGTCGCGTGTCTGCACGAAGCGCCGAGACCTGGTCATCGGTCATGCAGTGAGCGGGAGTCGTCCACGTCAGACACAGGACCAGCAGGAAGACGGGCGACCATGATGGGAAGACGGCGGCCGCGGTGGTAGGCCATGCGATCATCTGCATTGAGCCGCATCTGCCTGGACGCTGTCGACCGCTCGGCGGATGGATGTCGTTGTCATTCGGCAGGATGGCCGGGTCGCATGTGACATGTGGATTGTGAATTGTATATCTCTCCCCCACATCTGCAACATCATCCTCTCATACCGTACAGGGTGTGGAGAGGTCAGACCAGGTGGCCGTCCAGGTCGCATGTTGACGGCGGAGGAAGGTGAGCCGAGGCTCGGAGGAGCAGCGGCGACAGCCCGTTTGGGAAGTTCTGGCGGTGCATCGAAACGACCGAGTCAAAGAGGTGTAGAAGAGTATTCTTGCGGCGAAGGGGTGCGTGTGACATTGTATAGCCTGGACACTCTGCACAATGCTGCCCCGAGCAGCGCAAGCGGCTCTGCGACGCGCACCCGCCCAGAACCCCTCACACCACCTCCATCACACCACACCGCCGACAGCGCTGCGGAGACGAACATACGCCTCGTCGAAACGACCGCCGCCCGCCTCCTCTCGGCCCGTCCGCCCTCCGCCGCCGAAAGCCCACCCCGCCTCGGGGCCCGGGCGGCAAACGTCGCTGGGAGTGAGTGTGCCGAAGGACAAGACGTGGAAGCCTCAGGATGGAATCAAGTTCGCAGGGGCGCCCGCCGCAGCAATGCCCTGTGCTGCGAACGCTGTGAACCAGGCGGAGGATGCGGCGAGGAACAAGACGCCCGTCGATGGCACGAGACCGGGCGACTCGGGCGCCAAGAAAGACGAGAGCATCTTGGAGGGACATGTCAGACCACAGAAGCCAGTGGCTCAGCAGGAGAATCTAGATGAGCCGACGCCGGGGTCGTTGAGAGATCAGGCGCAGGATGCGCAGGCAAAGGCGGAGAACACCCCACCGCCAGCCGAAGAGACGGCGGCTCCTCAGTCCCCGCAGCCGCTGCCTGATTTGCGCCAAGGCATTCCCAGCACCTTCGACTTTGAGTTCGGCGGCAAGACGGCGCAGGAGCAGTCGGAGAGACCGTCGGAGCAGACAGATGGCGTCGACATCACCGCCGCGCCCGAGGAGCAGAGAGGCAGCGGTGGGGAGCGCGGCGAGCGGGAGTACAACCGAGAAGACTACGAGACATCCCTGGACCGCAAGCGCGCTCAGATGGCCAACTGGCTGTACATTGCTATCCTCACTCTCGCCACGTCCGGCGCCTTCTACCTGGCCCGTCCCTTCAACGCCCGGGAAGAAGTGCCCTCCAACCTCGAACCGGACGACGCCTCGGGCTGGTCCCCCGGCAAGATGTACGCTCGCATCCGCGCTCGTCTCGGCAGTCAAGTCGGCTACTACACCGAGCCCACCTTCCCCAAGCTTCTCCCAGAAGTCCCTGCCGAACAACGCCAGCCTTTCACCCTGGTGCTCTCCCTCGAAGACCTCATGGTCCACTCCTCCTGGGACCGCACTAATGGCTACCGTGTCGCCAAACGGCCCGGCATCGACTACTTCATCCGCTACCTCTCCCAGTACTACGAGCTCGTCCTATTCACTTCCGTACCACTCGCCATGGCCGACCCAGTCATCAAGAAACTGGACCCTTACCACTTCATCATGTGGCCGCTCGGTCGCGAAGCCACCAAATACGACGCCGGCGAATACGTCAAGGATCTGTCTTACCTTAACCGCCCATTAAACAAGACCCTGATCATCGACACACACGCTGCACACGTGAAAAACCAACCCGAGAACGCCATCATCCTGCCCAAATGGTCCGGAGATCCAAAGGACCCGCACACCAAGGACCTGGTAGCACTCATCCCATTCCTGGAGTACATCGCCACGATGGGCACCGACGACGTGCGTACCGTACTCAAATCCTTCGAAGGCAAAGACATCGCAGTGGAGTTCGCAAGAAGAGAGTCAGAAGCGCGGAAGGAGTTCAACCGGCAATTAGCCGAAGAGCAGAAGAAGCGGCCCCGATTCTCCATCGGGTCACTGGCGGGAAGTCTGGGCGTCAGCAGCGGTGGCATGGGCGGCGGCATGGTGCTCGCGGACGGGCAGTCTGTCGCCGAGGGCCTGAGGCAGGGGAAGATGCTTCCGGATCAGATCCGGGAGCAGGGGCAGAAGCAGTATGAGGTGAGTCTACTATTTCTCCGAGCTACTTTTGACCTGGATATGTGGCGGTCCCGAGTTGGAGAACTGACGTGTCATTCGTGTACAGCACCTCGAAAAGCAAATCCGCGAACACGGCGCGCAATGGCTGAAGGAGGAAGAAGAGGAGCAGAAGCGGCTCATGGAGGCGTCTATGCGGGACATGAAGAAAGGCGCCTTCTCGTGGTTCGGTGGTGGTGGTTGAGAGCGAGCCGCAGCAATGTCGCCCGGACTGAAGCAAGTGCGTTGATTGAATCTTCGGTCTTATTATGGGCGCCAGGCATTGCACTTTAGCGTCGGCATGGCAGGGTGGGATATAGAGATCACGAGGCGTTTTCTGCCGTATGAAAAGTCGACGGCGCTTAGAGTGATTGACCACAGCGCATGGCACGGCGATGTAGATCTGTGACAGTATACCGTGTGGAAAGCTACCACGCGACGCGAGGGAGCCTGCTTCTGCTGTGCGTGCGCCAGGCGAGGAGGTGCTGGACGTTGAGTCGCTCGAGGCATTTCCACCGCGTACCTTATCCTTGCGCTGGAGATGCGCGATGCACACGCGCTGGATGCCGCCAATGTTGAATGTCGACAGCATCGGTACTGTACATATACATCAAAGACAAATCGCTGCGTGAGGACGGAGTACAGCGATCGATACGCAGCACCGGCGCACCCCGACGATCGCCTGCCTCTTGGCGCACTGTACATACGCGTGGACCACTAGATGCATGCAGCCCTACGTACACCCGCTCCCTCGCCCTCCGACGACACACACCTTCCCATCCCCCGGTACGCGTAAATCACAACAACGCACGAAAGAATACTGCATCTTCTCGCGACCAGGGTCCCGGCGGTAGAGAATGGGTGGGTGGGTGTATGGCGTGTTCTGCCTTCCCCGCTCAGCCTAGCGCCGGGGAGCCAAGAAACCGCGGCTGAAGAGACGAAATTTTCTTCGACTCTTATTGGCTCGGGGGCTTATCTTCCCTCTGCAAAGCGCGGCTGAAGAGACGAATCCATTCTGGCCGCATACACAGCTAGTCGGAGCGCTACCGTGGGCCTGGATTGTAGATGCAAAGCTAGAGCACAGTTCTACATGTGTATGCAGCGGCGTCACAAAGCCTGGAGTGCATGCATGAATCGCAGCGATACGCGTGGCGAGCGATAAGAAAGCTCGGGGTCCGCCGGTATGGGTCGGTGGGTGGAGCCCGCCCATCGCGTGGCGCACACATAGGCTCAGCGCCTCGTGGCCTGGACGCCGCTCAGCAAGCTCTTTGTGCTCCCGTTGCGGTAAGACGCCCGCGTGCGGCTTATCAGCGTCTTCGTTCGGCGACATGCGGTCGTCCTTCTTGGCTTGCCTGGTGGTACTACTTCTTCTCCTCGCGTCGCGACACGACGATTGAGAGGAGTTTCTTACGACGCACACGCGAGATTGGTGATTGTTGTGGGTCAGAGGAGGACATTTCTTCGTGCAGCCCATCCCCCATCTGAGACGAAGCTTCGCCAAGCCGTGATTTTCCCTTCGGAGGTGGGACAGGCAGCCATGGCGACGCGGGACTACGACGTCGAGAAGAACCAGGGCTACGTTCAGAATGCGAGCACGAGTCCGTCGCGGGGCCCCGAGAAGCATCATGGGTCTTGCGAAGAGGAGGATGGTGCCGTGCCCGGCGAGAGCTTCGAGTATGGCGATGGTTGGTATGCCAAGACCATGCGGTTTGCGGGCAAGTTGGGCGTCGAGCAGCGAGGGATTGAGAGGGTGCCGGAGGGCGAGAGGACGGATACGGGGTTTAGGGCGTTGTTGAATGGCATGACGATGGTAGGTTTGGTGCTTGAGGTCTGATGCGTGTTGAGTGGTTGCTGATTTGGCATGACAGTGGTTGTCTGCAAACATGGTCGTCTCGACTTTCGCTATTGGCATCCTGGCCAAGCCGCTCTTTTACCTGGGAGTCGCGGACGCTTGCCTGGTCATCCTCTTCTTCAACATCCTCGGTCTGTTCCCGGTCTGCTATTTCTCGACTTTCGGGCCTGCGTTCGGTCTGCGTCAGATGGTCTTGTCGAGGTTTTGGTTCGGGTGGTGGGGTGTGAAGCTCATCGCGTGCTTCAACATCATTGCGTGTATCGGATGGTAAGTCGTGCATGGAGGACACTGGGGCTCTGCATAAGCAGATCTGGCAGATCTCTGGCTGACATGCCCGTCCAGGTCGTCCGTCAACTCCATCGTCGCGGCCCAGCTGCTCAACACCGTCAACTCCGACGTCCCGGGCTTCGCCGGTGTCCTGATCGTCGCCTTCTGCACCCTCTTCATCGTCGTCTTCGGCTACAAGATCGTGCACATTTACGAATTCTGGTCCTGGATCCCCTCCTTCATCATCTTCCTCATCGTCCTCGGTGTCTACGCCCACAGCGGCGACTACGTCGACATTGAATGGGGGACCGGAACCGCTGAGCTGGGCGGTGTGCTGTCAATGGGCGCCACGGTCTTCGGTTTCGCCATCGGCTGGGCCAGCTACGCCGCCGATTACACCTGCTACCAGCCGAGCACGCAGTCCAAGAAGAAAGTCTTCTTCTGGACCTTCCTCGGTCTGATCATCCCGCTTCTGTTCCTGGAGTTCCTCGGCGTCGCTATCATGGCTGCGACGGCCGCCAACGAGGGCAACAACCGCTACCAGGAAGGCTACGACGCCTCCGGCACTGGCGGTCTCCTCGGCGCCGTGCTCATCTACCACCTCGGCACCTTTGGCAAATTCTGCCTCGTCATCCTCGCCCTCTCGACCATCGCCAACAACTGCCCGAACATCTACTCCGTCTCCCTCACCATCCAGGTCTTCGCTCGCTGGGTCCAGCGCATCCCGCGTTTCATCTTCGTGTTCATCGCTACAGGCGCTTACATCGGTGTCGCAATCCCGGGCTACTCGCACTTCGAAACTGTGCTGGAGAATTTCATGAACTTCATCGGCTACTGGCTGTCCATCTACTCCTTCATCGGATTAACAGATCACTTCGTCTTCAAGCGCGGCTTCTCCGGCTACGACGTCAAGTCCTACGACCGTCCCGATGAGCTCCCGCTCGGCATCGCCGCCATCTTCGCTTTCTGCTGCGGAGTCGTTGGCATGGTGGCCGGTATGAGCCAGACGTGGTGGGTCGGTTGGATCGCTCGGCATGCGGGTGAGCTGCCGTACGGTGGTGATGTTGGTTGGGAGTGTGGTGGTGGGTTTGCAATGGCTGCGTATCTCATTGCTCGGCCGATTGAGCTGAAGTTCCTCCGACGATAGAAGTTGTCTGGTAGGAAGGTGTTTGTTTGATTAGCCACAGTGTGATGTTGAAAGCTGTTGTGGGGCTGTGATAGTCTAAAGCCAGAGTACATATTAGATGATACCCATGTTCGTGCTAAGGCCGCCTACCTCTGTCCGCTGTCTGTCTGGAGCGTGCTGCAGATGATTTGACCGCGTGAGGGATCTAGGAGAGCATCCATTTGCATGCGTCGAGAATGAAGCCATTCATTCACGGTTGTGTTGAAGCGGGCGGTGATCTTGATGAATTGGACGTTGTTGGATCGATCTATCCGTCTAATTGGTGGTGGTTTGGATTGGATCGGGGTCGTTGATCTTTCTGGATACCGCCCGCCCTTGGCTGTTGAATGGAGTGGGTCGTGGTCTGGAGTCATTCGTGTCCATGCTAGCGGACGAGGTGCAAGACAATTGAGCTGTAGCGGAGCTCGCGGAGCATCCGTATGATCACAGATAGGCAGTTGTGACATTTTCCTGCAATATCAGAGCTGTCCGGGATGAAGCAATCATGATTAATACACCTTCACCACAACGCCAAGACTTCAGTGCGTATGGACAGATCGTCCATGGATCGAAGCCAATTACCCATCCATCCATAGGGATCGGATCCGGGTGACGGTTCGTGCGAGGAGTGACAAGTGACCAACGATTTGAGACTTTCAAGTATAATCTCTCGTTCACGGGTCGGAAGCCACTTCTGTCCTGGATCTATGCGCTCACTGCCTCAGCCAAGCCATCTACACCGGCGCCCAGAGCAGCATTTCCAAGCCGGAACGCTCTCCTCAGCACCATGCTTCTGGTCTCTTGCGGCTCGTAGCCCGCTGCAGTTCGAGAGGCAAGCGAAACTGAGCCCTCCAGGTGCACGCTCACAACGTCGTTCTTGCCGAGTCTCGACCTAGTTGTACTGGTCGTCAGCATCTGGATCATCTCTATCGAAAGGCAAGCGCGAAGGAAGAGTGTGATCGCATCAGAATCGGATACCGTCGTCGCGAGGGTCAACACGACCACGCCACTTGGGCGTGGTTTTCGGCCAGGTGACATGCTGTCATCATTGCTTAAGTTGGTGGAGAGGCCTTGGCTTACCTCTGGTTAAAAACTGTCCATCATACCTTGTCGCCAGATACCTGCAGTCAAAGATGATCAGCATGTCTTCGACAACCCGGGAATGGAAGCTGTGATCATAGCCTCGCGGAACCACAACCACTGTCTCGAATGCGGCGGGTTGGCAAAGTTCAAATTGTAGTATGTCATTAAGATGGCATGACTCATCATGTGCACATGTCCTTTGCGTTGCGCGATAGACTTGCCGACGCTGTCGATATCTGCCTTGAGGATTGGGATGGATGCCATGGCGCTCGAGCCTGGTTGAAGGGTGTTGTCTCCGCTCAGATGACTGTTTCTGCCGGGTTCTATCGTCAGCTTCACATCCATCAATGAAATCTCATGGAGACTGTGGCTTTGGCTAGAGTGGATTCAGTGTTCTTCTGGTGAGATTTTGGGGCTTCATTGACCTCTGTCACCCGTGCTGAGTGACCGCCGTTCCAAAATGGTAACCGCAGTCTCGATCAAGCAGCGCAGCGAAGCTGGTGGGTGAAAGGGTCTCGATATCATTTTGCATTCATCATTCAGCGGAGAGGGACGGTCATAAGCAAGTATTGAATTGACCTTTCATGGAGTATTGTGTCGATCATCTGCGAGTTTCAAATGCCTGGGAAAATGCCCAAATCAGCTTCCTGTATTGTCGTGAGAGACGATGGTTTAGGAAGATGGTAAAAGCTTCCGGGCCGTGGTCACCATCGGTCCAACGACCATAGCCAAGCCCAGGAGGGTCCATGGCGGGTTGATTGGACCTCAGAGTGTAATATTGCTTTCGCGGTTCATCATTGACAACAAAGATTGAACGTGAGAGAGTGCACTTGCCGGAGCCAGCCTCGATCTACGTTCACTCGCTAGAGTCAGGCATGCGAGATGGGGACCATGCTTTGCGGTGGTTTGGCGGCGGAGCCAGAGTTTCTAGGAAAATGCTCGTCAGTCAAAGTTTTGTTTGTCTTTCAATGCGGCGGGAATGGAGTGTTGAGGGCAGATCAGAGGAGGGCAAGACTTGTTGTTCTCAGCGCAATCACTCGATGAAAATTGTCTGTTCATCATACGAAAGACGAGGTCAATAGCGGATGGGGCTACTCGTACCGTGCCATGCAAAGTCGGCTCTGGGCCCGGTCGATGCCGTTATGTCTGTCACACGACCAGGCGATGAGCTGGGAAAGCTGCTGGATGTCGGAGAGCACGTCTTGAGATACAGCGGCTCCAAGCGCGGCAGTGTCCTTCGTCGTAGCTGTTCGTGGATGTGCCGCCGAAGAGCCTCGTGATTCCTTCTCTTCCCCTAAGCCAGGAGGAGGCCTGATACGGCCCAGACTGCCGCTTCAGTGCGGCTCAGGGCTTCTCGGCACACACAGCGCAATTTTATCGATCGAGTGGAGAGGTCGTGGACAGCGAGAACCGGGTCATTGGCGTGGCACCAGAATCTGGCTGTTGTCAGCGTTTTCTCTCCTGCCAAGACGAGCCGCCAGTTCTGTGCCGTAGGATTTGCTCAGAGGATTTTTTAGGTGTCTTCAAGGAAGTTGAGAAGGAATGAGTAAGGTAGTCATCATTGCAGTGAAAGATAGTGGCTAGGCGGACTTCCCGGGGATGTGCCAATTGAGCCTGCACCTGTTGCTTTGTAGCGGAAAGCAGCTCAGCAGGCAGTGTCTCTGCTGTTGCGTGCGTGGGGGCCGAGTTGTCGTCGTCGCTGTCGAGGCATGATGAAGCTGCCTACGGTGATGGCGACTGCTGGTGGACTCGTTGAGGGCAGCGCGATGGATGGCACGGCGCCTGTTTCGCGGAGCTTTTGGGGCATTTTGGAGATGTTTGGCAAGCATGTCATAGCAAGGTTCGTCAGCAGATCTGTCTGTCCATCGAGGGGGCGTGCGAGTATGGCTCTCGACCAAGGCCATGGTGTCTCAGGTGGGTGGTTGTCATGAATCAGGTTTGCAGTCCCGTCAGCGTTGAAAAATATCTTATGAAGTCCCAAGTGCACCCAATTCATCATTGACACAAACGGTGCTGGGTGTGGGGAGGGGAGACTTAGCCTTGGTTTTGCGGTGAATAGTCAACTCGTGACGCGACAAAGAGTGCGTGGGTTGAGAATTCTGCCAACTTCTCAGTATATCGGTCATTCATCACGAGAAAAGGTCGATGTAGTTGGCAACAGAGGCCGCGATGTCTCAGGAAAAGTCGGTCATCGTCACTGGGGTCACAGCCCCGTCAGAGTTGAAAGCTATCCATAGATCCGAATGCTCTTTTCATCATTGACAGCGAGCATGATGGGGGACGACTCAGCTTTGGTGTACTGCGGCAAGGCGGCTGTTCAGATCGCAACGGGTAGCGTCGCTCTGTGCGTGACTGCAGCGTCTGCTAAAATGTGGTTCTGCGCGATTGTTGGCGCCGCCAGGATCGTTTGTGTCGAAACAATATTCCGGATCTGCGAATGCGCGGACGCCCAATTTGCCTACAAGAGTATCAAAGTCGTTAGCATTGGTTCTTTTCGAGTGGACTTGCGAGTGAGAAGGCGGTCAAGTCTGCGGTGGTCCAGACATTCGCACTGAGCTTTTCATGCATTCAGCCCCGATCTGATCCAAGAACTATCGTCTTCATGGGTGACAAATTGGTCGCTGCTGAAGATGGTAGTGTCTTGTGATTTTGCGAGACTTGCCTTGAGGATGATGGCGAAGATCCAGAGAGTGGACGCGTCGCGATGTGCGAGGCGAGATTCTGACTTGCTGCCTGTGGAGGGAGCATCTGCAAGATACTGTGTCAGCCAAGCGTCAGAGCGTGAGGCGCGTCGAAATCGTCAGACCTTGCTCAGTTGCAGCGAGATGCAAGTGTTGATTGTACGAATCGACGTGTCGATACGAGAGCTGTTGAGCGTCATCGCTGGGAAGAGTCTGGGACATGAGCCCTTGGCACGTGTAGCGCTGCGGCAGCTCCAGAGCAGTCGTTGCAATGGCGATGGCAATGCTCGATCTAAAGTGCCTTCTGTTAGATGATCCATCATCGTGCTCACTCGACGTGGCGAGCCGCGGTAAAAGGAAGGGCTCAGACTTTGTTCGCTTTGATCAGCGCCGCCCAGCTCGACAAGACAAGGCAGATAGACTTGCTTGCGGCGGAAGGCTTAGACCTTGGAATGTCTTCTTCATTGCCCAGGAGTGAGTGAGAGGTGAGGTTGTCTACAGGTATGTCATGCTTACCTTGTCTCATGCTCGTGTCGGTCGCATTGTGAGTGCCAGTGAAGAGCTTTTCTCTCGCCCCTGATGGTTGTGCTGTTGAGGCTCGTAAGGTGCAGCATCGTGCATCCGTCTGTTGTGCTTGGACGATGTGAATTGATGAAGCTTCTTTGCAGCTGACTCGTTGTGGTTGTGGTGTGGTGTTTCTGTTGTTGTCATCGTTGTTTGGCACGTAGCTGGTCGAGCTGCAAGATTTTGGGGCAAATGTGTGAGCTTGGGCCACGGGGTCTTGACCAGAGAGTCGTCAGGGCTCGGGCCCAAGTGATCTTCCTTCTGTTGGGAGGTCTGACCGAAGGTATGGTTCGAGCTATTCGTTGATCATTGAAGCAGCAACTGATTGATCGAGCAAAAATATTCACTTTCAACAGACGCGTTCACATCAAAGATGCCTTCAGCACCAAGCCTGAGCCTGGAGCCCACTCCTCTCGATTTGCGTAGGTGGTTCTTGATGCTCACGTTTCATTGGCAAAGGATGGTCTGAAGCTAACAAGCACGTAGCACCACCAAGATACCTGCTTCCTTTGCCTCCACTCCAGCTCCGTAAGCCAGCCCCTGAGGTGGTGGCCAGACATCCTTGTTGACATATTGATGCAGCGCCATCAGCCCTCATATTGCCAGGTGAGAGGCTTGTTGCTTTGCCGCATTGGCTGCGGCTAAAAACAATCGACGAAGGCTACGAGGCTGACAACGAAAAAGAAGTGTGAGCAACGGAGGAAAGCACATTTGTACGAGTAGATGACGATCAAGTCCCACGGGGGCGGAATGGCAATATGAAAGCCGCAGAGCGACAGTATATCTTTCACGGCATCTCGCTGCTCAGGCAGGAAGCCACCTCTCTCCATGACCCTCATTGCCCGAAACCTGCCATTCACTCTCAGAGGTTCACCCGGCGACGATATGGATCACACTGTTGCCATTGCCAGCGCTCCTAACCTCGGTTGCCTGACCGCCCGTATAGAATTCATTGGCCTCTTTCATTCTCTGCCCCTCTCCCTCGCAATCTTCTATAGCTTGAATACCAACAACAGCGCCCGCTTGATTTGGTCGACCATCTCAGGGACGATCTTGCTTGACCCCAATGTAACACCCAAGCCGACAAGCTGGCCGCCCTGGTCGATCATGCCTCCCATCGTGCTGTGAGCCCTTCGTTGGGCTGCAGCGTGGGTCGCCGCCTTCTTTGACTTGGTACGCGCCATATTGATTCGGATCGCGCGCTGTCGATTAGTCAGCTTGTGTTTGCTACGATATTTGAAGAACTTCAATCGAAGTACAACTTGCCCTTTGATTTCGTGAGTCAAAGAAGCCTTCTTCCACAAGCGTGCACTTGATGTTTCCATCAAGTGCTGGTGGGGAAAGTTAGAATGAGATGTTGAATTCGTCACGCGTCTCGCATGCAAAGACACGGGCTTTCGTAGCAGGACACGAACGGAAGCATGGCTTCTTTCCAGCGTGAATTGAGCAATGAAAATGCAGAGAACTGCTCGAGATCGAGCTGTGAACAGTCAGTGATCCATCGAAGATAGACGGAAAGCCCAAACTTGTCCACACACTGCTCCGAGCACCTGCTGATGAAATGTTGCTGCATGTGTTTGTCTTTAATTGGGGCTTCCGACGTGTAAGGATCGAGCAAGATAAAGAAGGCGACGAGCGTAGGGAAGGACTTTCCTGCTCCTTGTTTGCCTATGAGCTGTACGTATATGAAATGACCCCGTCGTGGCGCAAATGTCTTTCTGCGTCAATGTTCGCATTCTTATTGAGACGTGACTGTGGTGAAAACCAGAATGATCGCTGGATATTTCTCTCCTTGATGGCCGCTGCGAGCATGCTCGTGGAGTACTGTCGCTGTAGCCGGAGGCACAGGGAGCTTTTGACCTTTGCTTAGTTGGAGTAGGAGTATGAACCATCAACGATGAATGGACGAGCCTTGAGTCCCTTCGCAATTTTGTGAGTCTCTGACGCACAGAGTAATTGGGGGAACTCGCCTGAACCCCGGCAAAAGGTTTTGAAGTACATGTATGTGAAAGAGATTGAGTTCCTCCGTAGATAGCTCAAATAGTCTAGATAGCTTAGTTGGTTTCAAGAGGAGGAATGATGCCCCAACTAACCGCTAACAGTGCTCATGGTTCAAAAACAAGACTAACATCGTTCAGGTCTAATACAATCGAACGACCATCCTCCGAACAAGACCTCCCTCCAGGAGAATCACTCTTTGTTTTTGTCAATGCTGCGCATGTTTTGCCACGGAACTCAGTGTTGGCGGCCAGCCGCCCAGTGATCTGTGTTCGATATTAATGCGCAGAATCATTTTTTGCTTCACCTTTGGATTCTTGGGAATCCCACCTTTTTGCGACGCCCAGCAAGCTCGTTCTGTTTTTCAATGTGATTCAAATGAAATGATACAGACAGTACTGCCTTGCCGTCTATCCTTTTTCGAAGATATATCTACCAGGTAGCAGTGCCAGTCCTCATCAATCGATGGCAATGGGTCAAGGCTTCGACTTGCTTCCGCGGCAACTCCAAGGCCCGATATTTCATTGACACAAGCGCGGTAAAAAGAATTCGAACGAGTTTTGAATTGTTTGATACAGTATCTAGATGTGCTGCAGAATGTTGCGTCGCCATGAGCCCAACAATGAGCGTCTCAACACTCGCATGTGTGCTCAGTGACCCAAGCGACCGCTCGTGATTCTGCGCCTGTTCGACTTGGCACTCGGACCAACGTCTACCGCTGCGAGCTGCTGGAGATTCACGTTCCACCGAAATTCGATCGACAATTTGGTCGGGTTCATTCGTTGTCACATCAAAGCTCTATACTGCCAGCCTCTCTATCTGACAGACTCTTTCGACAATTATACAACAGGCCAACATGGCGCCGAACTATGTCGGGAGCCAATGGGACTGCTATAGTTCCCCTGACAATGGGTCGACATCTCCATCGCAAGCAGCACCACCAGAGGCACAAGTGACTTACTACACACTCGTGCCAATCCCAGCCTTGATGCTGCGAACACCGCTTCCGCCGCAGAATCGGATCCTCATGCCCATCGCCGTTCACACAGCATCCATCTGGCAGCAGCAAATCCATCGTGCTCCGGTCTACGATCCGCCTCCCCCTCCACCGTCGCCGCAGCTGGCCTCAGAGCCTACCACATCTCCACAACGCCCAACACCACATGGGCGATCAGGTCGCGCGGCATTGCCGGTAGCTCCGTTGAAACCTGCGGCTCCTACCACTACAGATACGCGAGCCCAGTCCGCCGACTCGCACAAGGTGGCCGAGCAGCGTCGTCGCGACAGGATGAAGGCGAGCGAGGAGGAATTGAAGTGGCTGGTTCCCGCGGCTGGTCGCCAGCCTAGCAAAAGGCGTCAGCTTCGAGAGGTCTGTACCGAGCTCCGTTGTCTGGCACAGGGTAATGAGGCGGTGCAGCAGGCGTTGGATCAGATGAGGAAGCAGCAAGAGCGCGATGAGATTGGGCACGCACAGTTCAAGGGCTCGAAGACAATGCAGCCCCAGTGATGGGCTTATGTACAATATTCGACGGGCGGCTCGTCATATAACGACGAGTATGAGATGCGGCGCTTGACACACAATACTCCATCGTCACATTGCTTTAAACGCGATCTCGATTCCGCCGACTGGCAATTGACAGGCCCCAGACGGAGAAGATCAGCAGATCAACAAGATGCTTCTACACCAAATAGGAGGCAATTCGGCTGGAAGTGAATTGCGTCTTGGATTGTATTCCTTCGTCCAAGATAATCGAATGTAATGCAGCTCAAAGCGCGATCTGTTGTCTTCAGCTGCACTGCGTGCCCTTCGCTCCAGCTCGTGCGCAATGGCCTGCACAATATTTCGATCCGATATTAGCAAGCTCATGTTTGACGACAACTCCGCTATCTTGCCTATATGCTCCTGTCTTTGATTCACAATCTCGCCCAAAATCTTATAGTCCCCTGCTCTGCATTACCGATCCATCGTTTGAAACCTTTTCTCCTGTTCTCCGATCGATCCGTTCGATGATGGCGCCCAAGCTCTTTGCATTCACACATGTCTTTGCCCTCCATCGAAAGTCCAGCACAACGATGAACGTGTGCCCACACCGCGAGACGGTACGTTGAAGTGAATCGGGATCGATCGTAGCGTTCGGCCGAATTTTGCTCGTCTGTAGGCATCTGATAATGATGCTGCCCTGCCAGGTCATGAGGATAACGGTTGTAACGGATAAGATTGCGCTCGCAAGACTTGGAACATTGAAGCAGAATCTGGTCTATCAGCTTAGTTGAAGCCTGGGAGTATCTGCAAGATTCAGACATTACTTAGTGTCGGAGTTTGCGGAGGACTTTTGATTCGCCTGTGTCGAGGTCCACGTGGAGCATTTTCGGCGATGGAGAGGGATACTGCTTTCCAGAAATGATGCCGACGAGCGGGCTGGCTTTGTCCCCTTTGAACTGCACAGCGACCGAACAAGCAGCTATGAGCGGCTGCTGGTAAGGTCGTCGCTGCGGACAGAACCTGGAAGGGATGCACTTCCGTCGACCTTTGGGTCGCGATCCGTAGTACTCCACTGAGCTGCCCAGTGGTAATGTAATACAGGCACAGCTGTAAATATGAATGGTTTGTGGGAGAGATTTCTCGAATGCTTGTCTTACCGACTGGCGACGTGATTGTGTGAGACGTTCAAAAGAACGTCTCACAGTTTGTTTGTTTTCAAAAGCACGCGTCAACTGATTGCATTCAATCTACGAATGATATAAAATGTCTGCCGTCTGCCTCCGCCAGAAACAACATGGTAGCGTCGTTGGCGGTTTGGTAATTGCAACGGGCGTTTGCCGGGGGTGGTAGGTATCCCACTGTCCACGCAGGCTTTGATCTTGGCTCGGTATAGACAGACAAAGCAATTGATCTCTGCGGAGTCTGAGTAGATCTGTAAAAACTCTCATACCGAGCCGTGCAATGAAACAGAATGTATGGGGGATGGTGAGCTGCTGAATGGACATTACTCGCCGCTGTGGACGCTCGATAGTATCATACTCTTCTGATACCAACAAATCCCTTCCTTGTTACGCTCAACTGAGCCTTCACTCTCAACGCTGCTCCTCCAGCTCGAAGGCGATGATGGTCAAGCTGCGATCTAGCTGCTTCCTCCAGTGGCGGCGCAAGAGGCACAGAACGATGATGCTGATAGTGCTGAGTGCTGCAAGCTGCGATTTTGATCAGAAAGAGCTTGACGCGGTGAGTAATAGTGCTTCTTACCACGCCGAGGACAGCCCACTGCCGGACGTAGAGCCCAGTGGTGGTCTTAATGACGCTTGCTGAATCCGCCATTGTGTTCTTGTTGATGAATTTGACGAGTTTTTTGATGTGCGTGGTGATGTGATGTGTATGAGTGCAGGGTCGGTGTTACAGAAAGCAACAGAAGATCCTGAAAGCAGCGCTCAGACCAACAACATCACTCCCGTGCGGCCGCCGCTAAGGCCACGTCAAGGATTGAGTAGCAGCTCTTCCCTCGAAGCTCACTTCTTGACTTTTTCATGGCCAACACCACTCGCACCCTCGCATGAGGTATCTGCAAATATCTTTGCACGCGGTGCTACTCGATCAGACGTAGCATCGTAACAGATTACGCAGTAGGCAATTCCCTCCTCGCCACCTGACGGCTGCCGCAAGGCCTGGCCAATGTCAGTGTTGGTCGAAAGTGAGTGGTAGATCAAAATGCCTTCTAATGTCTGCTTTCTGGGAGTACTCGCGACTCCTTCATGAGAATATCAGTCTTCTTGAAGGCAACATTTCCAGCTTCAATAGTATCACTTCGCGGTCACGCTGTGGAATCACGCTGTTTATTGACTCCGCTTCGCCCTTTTCCACGACCGTTGTCACGTCATCTGCCGCTCCTGCAAAGCCAGCACACCGAGGAGGGCACCGCACTTGACGCCTACACCGGTGAGCCCCTAATAGCTCAGACAGCCCGGCCTAGACGTGATCACCCCGTTGTGCTATAGTCACTGCGTACGAAAACATTCGGCAAAGCAATATACGGCTCTTTCAGACGATTGACGCATGTTTGTAGACATTGATGCCTCGACAAGCCTCTGCACCCCAGATCAATGGCGCACACGCCCATGACTGCCCTATGGCAGCAGTGATCAACGAGGAGACTAGCTTGCGACACAAGCTATGGGGAAAGATATGGAGGTCAAGACAGGTACTCGGTAAGGCATCAGCGGCTGTGTAAGGGACGACAACGTTTTATGTTGGGCTGCCAGAATCATCATCAGCATCAGCCAGAAAAGAGTGTGCATGGAGTACGGCGATCCAAGAGGGATGTACACAGAGAAGCAGTGGACTCAGGAGCATGATTGAGTATTACGTAATCCGGCAGTCACTAAACAATACCGCAATATCGTCAGCGAATGTGCCTTTCCATCTACGGCAGAGACGTCAGGGGTTCCTGAATGAGACTAGCGACGAGGCGGGAGGAGCAAGCAAGAAGCTGGGGCTTTCGATCAGAGCCAGAACCCTATAATCACCATGGCAATCCCGGACAGATCGACAATCAATAGATACAATCTCTGAAGCATACTACAAGTTGCCGTCACTGTTGCCAAGCTGTAGTGACCACCGTACCGAGCAGTCCGTCTCAATTACGTACTTGCAGCAAGACTGCATTCCACCTAGTCCAACAGCCCATATCAGCTCATCTTAGCAATTTACCCTTCCATGATTCTGACAAACCCTCCCGCAAAACTATCCTGCTTACCACCAGTAAGTCGCTCTGAGCTGCCTACAGTAGCAAAAGCCGTCGATTAAATGCACTTGCATCCTTTCCCAACATGCCGAATAGGTCTGAGTTTCCCCCTTCGTGCCAGAATGCTTCCAATGAGAGAAAGACAGCGTCACCGATCGACGAGCAAGAATCTGGTTCTTTGACTCATCTACCTCCCGCGAAACGGTAGGGTGTAGTCAATCGTCAACGCTTTGCGATGCTGCTTCAACTACCGTAGATATGGCAGCGCAAGTTTTCCTGAGACCAGTCAAGTTTGGGTGCCCGACCCTCTATCTGCAGTCTTTGCTATTGAACAGGACTGACGCGGGGAAAGAGCTGTCTGTACCATTTTGTATCGGTCGATGTGAGAAGGGAACAATCCGCCACCCCTGCGATAGGGCCGCCATGATTGACGCCAAGCCATTGGCCATTACTGTATGCCCAGCAGCAGATCCGCCAACGATCTTCCACCATTCGCAGTCCTCAAAGACACCGCATGGCTTTCAACGTACATCCTGATATCAGTTTCTGGGTGCTCCCCGACTTTGTTGCATCTGCACCCCCGTCGTGTTCTCATCACCGTTGCCAGCCGAAAGACATGAAGTCGGAATTCTCCAGACTTCTCCACAGAAATAGCATCTGTCTGGAAACAGCGCACGGGCCGCCAAGAATTGGAGCTGAATGGGAGCGCTTTACCAATTCCGGCAGTCCGCTTCCGCTGATTTCCACGATCTGAGGATGCTTTGTGGGGAGGACCCAGTGTGTTCGTGCGACCGACGAATGGCCTTGCTCAGATTGAGGCCGACGGTAGCCGTGTGTTGCAGTGACCGTTATCAGCAAGACAATGTTCACGATTGATACGGCATGTATAAGAATTTTGTTTCCTGCTCCTGCACAGTAGATCAGTACTTCTTTGTCCTTCAGAACACGAATACGCACCCACATCCCGGCCATTGTGATATATCGTCCACCTTCGATACTTTACCACCACGAGCCGCGATAAGATGGTTTTCGAGCCTGCAAGAGTGCCTCTCTTAGAGGTCGGTGTGCTCGCTGCAAGCGCACCTAGACGATCCGTTCGGGCTTGCTACAGGCCTTGCCTTCGGAAAGCCCATGCAGCAAGCACACCTAGAAGGCAGATCCAGACGTCGCAAGCCCAGAAGCAGGACCTTCTGCTTGGAACACAAGGCACACCCGTGCCACCACATCCCAATGCTCCGGCGCCTGAGTCGGGCAAGTCAACGCCACCATCGAACGAGATGCCCTCTGCGCTGGCAGCTTTGCCACTTTCGCAGATTCTTCGGACCTACTTGATCACCTCCATATCTTCTTCTCCCGCTCTCCTCGGAACTTCGACAAAACTCCTTCGCTCGATGCTCGACAGCAAGTCTGCACTGTTCGACGTCGACCGCAACCCGATTCTCCGGACGATTCTACTGGAGACATTCTACAAGCAGTTTTGTGCTGGTAGCACAGAAGCAGAAGTTCGGAGGATGTGCAGCAACCTCCGTCAGCAAGGTTACTCCGGCGTGATCCTGGAGTACGCTCTCGAAGTGCTCAAGGATGCCGAGGGAACTGACGAGGCGCAAGATATCGAGCTATGGAGGGTTGGCACAATGGGTTCAGTCTCCATGGCGTCTCCTGGCGACTACATCGGCTTGAAGTGGTCGGGAATGGGTCCAGCTGCTATGCGTAGGATGAAGAAGAACGAAGCCCCAAGTGCGGAGATGGAGAAGGCCATGCATGAGATCTGCAAGGCTGCGGCCGAAAAGAATGTGGTCCTCCTGCCTTCTGCAGAGGAGACTTGGACTTTGGACGGGTATTTTGACTGGACCATGCGGATGCAGAGGATGTACAACACTGGCGGAAAGGGCGTGGTGTACAACACTTATCAGGCCTATCTCAAGCAGGCCCCCGAGCGCTTCGCCAAGCATTTGGAGATTGCGAAAGCTGAGGGTTTCACTCTCGGAGTCAAAGTCGTGCGTGGGGCGTACTTGCACTCGGAGGAGAGAAGCCTCATTCATGACACCATTGAGCACACGCACGAAGCGTACGACTCGATCGCATCTTCTCTCATCCACCGGGACTACAACAATTTCGTGCGACCGCTTTCAGGAACCGGCAGTCGGTGGCCACAGATCGGCGTTGTGCTCGCAACGCACAACTTGAGATCAGTCCAGCGAGCGCAGGCTCTTCGCCGCATCCAAGCAAGCCGCGGAGAGCCACTTACAGAGCTGATGTTCGCCCAGCTCCAAGGTATGGCTGATGAGGTCTCTGCCACTCTCGTTGCCGCTGCAAAGGCTCCGGTGACTGACTCCAATGCTGTGCGAGAGAGGGTATACAAGTGCACGTCATTCGGCACTATGTCGCAGTGTCTGAACTATTTGTTGCGGCGGGCGGCGGAGAATAAGGATGCTGCTGGTCGGACTGCGGATACTCGCAGGGCTATGGGACGGGAGTTGCTGAGGAGAGCTGGTTTGGCTTGAGGTAATTTAAGGATGGAAAATATGCGTATACGGGAGGATAATCCATGAGGAATGATGAATGATTTTGCGCAGGAGTTATGGGTAGTACGCGTACAAGCGTTTTCGGCCGCAAGGCTGCAGTACTCTGTTTCAGTTCTCGATAGCGCTATGGGTAGGCCCTCCGTTCGCGCCCATGCATCGTTGGGCCGTGCTTTTGCCGATGCATGGGGCTCGCCCGGCGCCTGGATGAATTTGTCTGCGTCCTACCTACCTCATGAAGAGTAACTCAATGTATGGGCGGCTTTTCGATCAAGCGAGCGGTCAAGGCGAAGCATCTCTACCAGCCAGCTCGGAGCTCTCGTCTTAGAATCCAGCAGTGGCATCACGCTGACGCAGGACGAACGTGGTCGCATAGGATGATCTGCTGCGAATGCTGCTGATCTTGATATAAATGAAATTGGCTACGGCAGACGTCCAAACGGCCAAGAACTGTCATCACCACAGACGAAGAACTGACGGGATTGTCAACGCGTTGTGCTGGTCCATTCTCGCTTTGACTTGAGCATTCTCGAGCCAACGTCTGCCACGCCCCAGTAGTGACGGGGGGCGCAGTGAGACTAAGCCCTTCTGGTCAGCCTTCGGCCGTATGTGAGTATCTATCTCTTGACCGTTGCTGAAAATGTGTAGACAGCACAATATCTGACGTCCACCTTCCGACTATCCTTTGGGCTACGCATTTCAGTCAAGTATTTGAAGCATGCAGAAGACTTGGGCGTTCGAACCCTGCCTTGATCAGGGCTGAAGAAAAGCAAGATCGCTGCTGTCAACTTGTAGTGCTCTTTGCCAGTCTCGCCTCCACGGTCATTGACTCAAACCTCTTGCCGCTGTAGCCTTTTCCGGTCCTTCAAACGTGAGCAACTTTCTGCTGTCCCGTATCCAAGCTTTTTGGAATGCGTGTCTTGAATGGTTTGCTGCGATGCAGAGTGGGAGGAGCAAGTAGAGGCATTCGGAGCGAGTGATCGCTGGAGGTTGAATGGGTTGAGCGTAGCTTCGCTGCAAATGAGCAGCTGAACAAACGCTTGTCTGCTTGATGCTGCTGCCCGTCGGATGAGGATAGGAGGCGTTGTAGACTGCATACGCATGCTTAACAGTGGATGTCAGTGCCAAGCGAGTAGCTGATCTACTCGGTCTGTGAGTAGCAAAGGGTGTGATGTCTAGTGACGCCGCCGTGGAGAGCTAGATGTGAATGCTATATGCTGCTCGCGGCAGACTCTTTGAGAGACGCGTCAGGGTAGTTCACTTCCCTGACCCGCTGCTTTCGTGGTGGGCTGAAGGGCTGCTCAGTAACAGTCAAATGGGGCGTAAGATCTCAGCATCCTCTCTATGAGCAGCAGTAGCAGGCTTTGGAAGCAGAAGGCAACCTCGAGTGCTGCTTGGCGGGCTCCAGGGCCATGCTGCCTTTGTTCTTCTTTGTGATACTCGGCTCGAGTGGCCGAATCCTCACAATTCGACTTCCCTCGTCGCATAGTGTGTGCTTTGCGACCAGCGGAAAGATCCGTGCATCGATAGCTGGGTGGGAGAGAAGTCTACGTCGGCGGCTCAGAGCCTGCCCTCGCGCCTTGTAACGTAGCAATTGATCATCGGCGCCCCAAGTAAACTACGTAGGGATGCTCTACCGCGCTCACCGAAGGCCCTCCGTGTGGCTTAGAGGCTATCTCGGCGCGGTTGCAGTGTTGTTGACACCCGAGGGAGGCCTTCGGCGTTGTCTTGGCACTGCCGAAGCTTCAATACCCTCGCCACAACAACGCACGCTGCTGCCACGCTCACGCCATTACCAAGCACGACAACTATCTTCAAAATTCACGACACTGACGGCGCTGCATGTACGCATCATACTCATCGTTCTCATGTGCTTATGAAGATTTTTGGCCGCAAGGCGGCTGCTCACTGAAGCCGTGAAGGAAAGCCGACCAAGCCAGCGCAGTGAGGTCGGTGAGCATACCATCCACTTTACAGCACCACACATGCCTCCGACGACAATAATTACCAGTGGAGCCTCTTCTACGGCGTCAAGAGCTTCTGATGTATGTATATTGATTATTTAAATGTGCAGTTGTGGCGGATACTGACACGGCGAGGCTGGAAGCTGCCGACTTGCGCTTCAGCCCGTGGTGCAGGCACAACACGCCATATTGCGACGACCACGCCTGTTTTACACCTGCAAAACGCAATACGAGCATCTCATCGGCCTACAAGACCATCGCCACGAGTCGGATCATGAATGCGAGCAATTGCTGCAGCCTCAGCATGGCGTGAAACACCTCCACCACCTCCGAAGCCCGCTTCAGCGGCCACGCCGCCAGCGACGATAACACGACCACGACTCGAGGATCCGCCTTCTGCCGCAGCACAAGGGCTTCACAAAAGACAAGAGGTGGCTGAGCAAGATGTGGCAATTACCATGATGCTTATTGCACACTTATACCACGCCGTCGCCTTCAGCTGCAGTGCTGGTGCCAAAGGGATATTGGCACATAAATCGCGACAAGCAACACGGATAGCACTTCAGCGCGCGCCAGGCTCTTTGTAGCGTGCGACTCATCTGCATGCTTCGGCCAAAGAGTTACAGCTCATCGGCACGACCTCATCGTCTAGCAGCAGCCTCCAACATGAGGTCCGCCAAGACGCTGTCGTGCCGGAGAAGAGGTGCTCCATTCCTGCGACGGATACCATACATCGCCTACCGGTGAAATGCAATCGAAGTGTTGCTAGAGAGATTCGCTCTGCCTCGCCACAGCACCTCGTCGTCGCCCGTTTTGGCAGGTCGCACACATGGACATAGCAGCCTCACGGAGAAATGCACGTCTACCTCGAGGCAGCCACAGCGCCGTGTCAACTACAGCATATACCAGCTGCTTCAAACACTTCGGTCATGCTTGCCTGGCGTCGACTGGCTTCGAAAGTGGCGAGGAATGGACACGTGACTTGACTTCGTCCAGAATTTGGGTTCACTGAGAGGGTCGATAGTCACGATCGGCAGGCTGTGCTTTCTCATGTAAACCAGCACAGATGAGACAATAGCTACTTTCAAAGCGCAGCACGGGCCTACACGCTGCAAGACCGCCTTGCGGCCTTTGGTCGAAGCAATGGCTCGTCACTGCAACCTTGTTTGCCACATACCAACATCACGGCATAGCAAGAGCCGTCCACATCTTCATGGCCTCATACTGTGATGACCGACATACAGAAGCAACGAGGTAGCTCTTCATTGTTGACGTGGATACAAGTATCACATTGGCAATGCGCCTGCAGGAGCCGCAGACCTCACTGCTCTCGGGCACAGAAGGTATATATACATCAAACCTCTGCCGGTCCGCGTCACTGGCGCTGATCTTTCAGTCGCCTCAAGCATGGACTGACGGACAAGGAAATATTCTCGCCGGCGAGCCTATATGTCTGACCCGGCTTGAGAGACGAGAATTGGTTCTCAGCCCCTGCTGGCTGGCTTTCATAGGCTCTGTGAGGCTGACCCACCAGGTCATTACGAGCGCAACAAACTGTCCTCGGCAAAGAGGCCCCGCATCTGGACTGTCCGGTCGCTGCGGCTGACCGAGCGAGACTGACGTACAATATCCTTACGCTTGGCCCAAGGCATGATGCATTGAATCCAGCGTACGTTGCTTCCGTATGGTCTCTTTGGCAAGAAATGCAGCAATCATGATCCCTGGCTGTGACTGATCAATCTGGGCTTGCTGACATGTCGGCATTGGCGAGCCTCTGGCCCATATAAGCCCGAGGTATGCCCCAGTCTCAATCACCTTCCTTCTTGCTCCTGTATCATTGCGAAACCGGCATTGGCGAGCCTCAGGCCCATGTAAGGCCGCGATACTGATAACATGGCAGGTCATTGCCTGACCCTGTCTCACCACGTTGCGCTTGGCAAAGAGGTCCAGCTATGTTCAACCCGGCAGCGACATAGTTGCGACTGACCGATGCGAGCTTGCCGTTGCAAACATACCTCGTGGCATTGGCGAGCCTATTGGCCCATGTAAGACCAAGCAACTGATCGTCTCACGTAAGGCTTCCCATTTGGCGCTTGTCTGCCGCTCTCAGCAAAGAAGTCCAATCTTGATTCACGGCGGTGATCGATTGCGATCGACTGGGGTGAACTGGACGTCAACAAAACTGCACCAATCAACTTGTGCCGCCCTTGGCAGAAGGGGCCCAGTTCTGATGCACGGCGGAGATCAGGCTGCGACTGACCGAGGTGAGCTGGCAGTATGCGACATACAGCATGGCTCTCGTGGCGCCCTCAGCAGAAGAGGTCCAGTCTTGATGTCGGGTGGCCACGGAACTGCGACTGACTGAGGCGAGCTGCCCGGGACGATGATGACGAGCTTCAGTGCTTCACTGCGAAGCGAGCGGCTTTGCTGTCAAAGTGCTTTCGAGCAGCTCCCTGAGTGGATACTCGGACTTATGCGCTACAGACGATGTGTCCAGCATGCTGTTCTTGATGCCTGCCTTGGCCGACACTTGAACTTCAGTCTGCGGCGCTGACATGTTTCTGTATGCTGGCATCCCCATAAGACCAGTTCCTGGCCTATCTACATCTTCGAGGAGACAATGACTTGGGCTCTCCAGCGTTCGAATCAGATTCGTGCTGGCAACCCTTGTCGTCACGCCTCGCCTTCCCTGAGCTGCCTTTGGTCTGCTTGACTCCGCAAGGATGTCGCTCGCTGGAGTTGAGAAACAGCTTTGGGAATGGTACATGCACCCTCACTGTCGTTGTCCGAACATACTGAGCAAGTACGGAGGTACATTGGCGTCGTACGTTCACTCTGCGAGGGTGTGCTTCGCTTGCATGCAGTTGAAGCTTGTGGAGTTTCAGACGCTTTTCAGCATCCTCTACTTGCTTCATTATACTCTAGCTACTTGCAGCTTCCTCTCGGGATCGCTGAGCTGGGTCTTGGGCCATTGTGACTTCGGTTGCATGCCTCAAAGTCTGCTTCGTAGCTATAGGCTACTTGCCTGCTCCGTGTCTTCGCGGCTTACTATTGCCTCTTGCTTGAAGAATGTTCTTGACAGACTCTTGGTGGAGGCGATGGCAGGTTGAGATGACGTGGCGTCTGGCGACTTTTGATGGGGGGTTGACTTTGTTGACTTCTGGGGGATTGGCTGACAGCTTTGACTGCACTGATCGTGCCTTCATGCTGGTGATGGGTTTGAGGGCTGACATTGACGGTGAAGCCCGGCATGGCGAGACGATCATCGTGCCAGTGAGACCGTGACAATGACTTCGCTCAGCCGAGCTGCTTCTGGACTGATCTGCTGTATTCTGGATGGCCGCCCAGCCAAGCTGGTGAGGCTTCTGGCAGCCCCAGCTCCCTGAAGCTCGCCCGGACGGTTATCCTTCTCAGCTCGTTGGCCTAAGGTATCGCCAGAGACTCCCTCAACGGTCCCTTGGCTGCCCTTTTGGTCTTTGCATTCTCACCAACACCATCTGTAGGAACGGAGTTTGGCAACACCGTGATCTTGCACAGGATCTCGACATCGCCAGCCTCCAAGGGAAGTATATGCTCGTCTTCTCTATATGCACTTGAGGCCGCCTGCTCAACCATGCGGCCTCACTGTCCTCCTCAAACTGTGGCTTGAGCAACATCCGCCCCGGCATTTCGATCCCAGCCGGGAGCACTATTGCCGCTATGGTAGACTGGATTCAACTGACCCGTCTTCACATCAGGCTTGAGCGTTCATCAGCATCACGACTGCGCAGAATGGACTTGGATATTGCTGGCTTGATCCCATGCCTGAGCTCGATGGCCGCATGGTTGACTGGATTGGGTGTTGGATCCGCATGACAAGTATACATTCGCCATGGCCAACCCACGCCGTCACAACTGGACCCGGACCAACAGGAGCGTAGTGGGAGCACATTTGCCGCTATCATCGACATGGTGCAGCTGTGCACCCCGGGCGAGAGCACATTTGCCGGCACGGTTGACTGGATGATCCAACCTGGACCGGACTGAAGAAATCTGGTTGCATTCCAGTGCCATGGCTCCACGCCATGCCCGTAGTTCACACGAGCCGGGAGCAAACATGATGCCAGATGTCACTGCCCGCAGAGGAAGCTTTCGACTCCGTGCCGGTGCGGCCAGCATGTCATCTCGGCGTCAATGTCCCATGAATATGTCACTGCCAGGATGATCTATGATTTCTTCAAGCTATGCTTGACTTGAGGCGATGTGGCTTGTCGTTGCACGCCTCAAACAATGCCTCTGCCTGATCTTCCAGACTACCGGCATGCTCTTATTCCGGATGCACGTCGTCCTGGTGGTCTTGTGCAGACGCAAAAGGTACTTCGGGGTTGGACTGATGATCGCTCCTGGGAAGCCCTTGCCGTCCTGAATCAGCTCAGTGACCATGTGGGAAGACCTTGCGCCTCATTTCTGAAAATCGTCCACGTCGGCTGTGGCCTGCTGTGACGAGCTTTGAGATGATCATACGCTTTCGCTCCGTCACGCCGCTGCTGCCCTGGCTCGTGTCGGCTGCATGCTGCGCTTTGCCTTCAAGCCGATCTGACTGGCTGCCGTCGCGGCTGTTGTGGCCGTTGTGGCATGAGTGATCCGTGATCAATGATATGCTTCAGCGCTGTGATGTCGGCTGTCATCGCGGCATTTGTGGGCCGGTGGGAACTTTTCGCTGGGCGGCTCTTCCACCTGTGCCTGCGCGCACATGCTGTGACCGCCGCCCTGTTGTCCGAACCTGCGGGAGCCTGCGTGTGTGGCCGCAGCGCATCGTCGTGGACTTGTCCACCGCTCGTGCTCTTCCCAACCTGCGTGAGCCTCCTTGGCCGCAGTGATGTTGCCATTCATTAATACGTACAGCCCTGGCCATTCGACTCTGTTATGGCTATCGCTCAGGTGTGCTTTCCATAGGCCCTTTCCAGATGCTGGGTGGTCGTGACATGCCAGCTTGATGTCCCCTGCCATTCGTTCTTCCGCTTGACGTGGCTCATGCATGTTGACAGTAATCCTGGCCACCGGCGGTCGATCATCGAGCTGCTCGATTTCTTCGTGCGAACCAGCCCAGGCGTTGTGTGCACATCATTATACAGCCCATGCACAAGCCGCCTTGCTTGATGAAAGCCTTTGCGCGGCGTGACATTAATGCCCGCTACTCGCAACTCGTTCTTGAACTGGGCTCCACGTTGTTCTTCTCGATGACATATCGCTGCTCAGCCCAGTCAGACGGCGCCTTGTTATCGAGCCTCTTGTTATATTTTGCATGGATAGTCCAGGCGCTGTGTGCACCTCACTAGCCGTAGCCCACTACCATGATCTGCCACCAGGACCCAGGATTGTTGTAATTGATGCATGCTCTTGCTCGAGATGACCGTGTTGCGCCCTCGTCTCGGGACGTGTGCATACTCCTTTCTCCATCGTATCATTGGCGATGGCCGTCTGAGACTGGTCGCATGCCCAAAAGAACGGTCTGCGCGCGCAAGCCGACATGGTATCTGTGGTCCGCAACGACGAAGACAACAGACAGGTAGCTCGTCTTCTCCTGTTGCTTGGTATATAGGATGCGTGGACCGGCTATTGCGACTCTGGTATATGCCATCCGGGAAGAGCCTTCGCAGGTGGTTCGTGGAGATGAAAAGCTCAGGTTTGGGCGCGGCAATGTTCGCTTTCATGCCGTCCTGTGTTGTTCGATACGATGGTGCTCCACCCAGTGGACGACATCTCTCAGCGCAATGGGTACATCGCTCATGGCGCCAAGTTGGGGCTCTACTGGTGTCCTGTATGCTCGAGGCTCATCGCTGGAGCTGGACTGCTGCGTGCGCTGCCGTGTCGATGGTGTTTCTGTGCACGTCCCTGTCTGTCCGTGATCCATTGCCACCACTCAGATATCCAATATGATTCCTCCATGCACACAACCGTCGAATGCAGGCCGACTCAGCAGCATCTGCCTTTTTTTGCAATCACCCATGCTCTTTTCATGCAATATCCCTTGCGCAGAAAGAGTAGAGGCGTTGGCCAAGATATTCCAGCTATGGATCGCATTGTCTTATGCCTTGCTCGGTCTCCTCCAATAGAGCATCTCCAGCTTGGACCATTCAACGGGTCTTCTCTTCCGCTCGTAGGCCGGTTTGTAGTGCCCCCTTTTGCAAGGCCATGAACCGGCTCACAGCTCGTTTAATCCTGCTCTTTGTCCAGCAATAGAACTTTCGAGGTGTTCTTCGTGATAATAGAGCTGGGATCGTGTCGATTGGGCGGCCGTCCATTGGCTCGCCAGGAGGCAGGGCTGAAGGTCTCTATTCCATGTGGCGCGCTGCGTATAAGACTGCTTTCGTACTGGACGTCTCCATGCGAGAGCCATGGTGAGTGCCGTAGGTCATGCGAATTTGCTGAGGTGCATGCTTGCTCCAAAAATGCGAGGCGCTCAAAACCAGGCTGCTTGCCAGGGCATATCAGCATTTGTTTGCCGAGAAACATACGTCAAACGACGGGGACAAGCAATTTTTATGCGCGCAGATCGAGGACGGGCTCGATCGAATGTTGGGACGTAAACGATGCAGGTAGTGTTGTGGGCTGGACCACGGGGATATCGATGCTCAGCTTGACATGCAGGTGGCTTAACATAGAGCTGGACATCGAGCAAGGCTCGAGAGTGCGTGCAATAACGGAGACTCATAGGCGCTCACTGTTTGTTCTATGAACGCGTGTTTGACCATGATTGATTGTCTTTGGGCCATTCTGCTTCGAGCAAGGCCTACCAATACTACCGCGGGCCCGTCCAAGGGGCGATCTGATGCATAGTACACTGACTACTCGGTGCTCCTCATCAGTTCCACTCAGTATAGATATAATAAAAAGCGATTGCCCTCTTGTATCTTGTGGCCCCGGGTACTTCGATGGTCGCTCACAGCTGGGCACTGCCGCGCTGACCGTGTGAACGGCGTGCTCGACGTAGCTATGCAGCCTTCTATGTATGACTTATGGTATATTGAAGTATATGCGCTCCATTATTATGGTCGGGGCTACGCTCTCATATTATTTTGATTTTGATATCACTGTTTTATGGCGCAATATGGCAAGAGGAGGGAGGCAAAGCTCGGCAGAACTTCGCCCCTGTTGGTGATGATATAATTCAAACAGACTGCCATCGTTCTCGTCAACCAGTCAGCTTGCCCTAGTGGTTATGCTGGCTGGTTGGCCGTGCCTGACAACCACGTTAAACCCGCCAAGTCCGCCGCCCGCCGCCCGCCGCCCGCTGCTGCTGCCATCACTTGCTTTGCTTTGTTTAATCATTCATCTAGATGATGCTAATTCGGTCACCAGATCTAAATCAATACTATCAGTCTCTGCAATTGCTTCTTGGGAAGCCATCAGTTCGATTCGAACTCGCTCAAGCGGAGACACTTCTTTTTTTTGCACTTTTCGCACATGATAGAGGCGCTCTAATGACACCAGCCGCCATTCAATGGCGGTTAAAGAGGACTATTATCTTTTCTTGACTTTTGTGAGCAGTAGAAAGGTCCTCAGGGCAGCATGAGCAATTTTCAGGTGAGTTTTGACCAACGGAGTGCATTAAATTATGTTGTTTTATTTGCTTTTGAAGCCAAACTTTTTCAGTTCGACTCGCCGTCAACGCCCACATTGACTATCGATACTAGATCAGATACGAAACTCGCAAACAATCATGCAAGCGGCAAGATTGAGACCCACTGCCTAAGAAATGACGAGGACAGCCAACGCCTGGATTTATGCCGCTCTGTGCCACTACGCAAATGTGCAAAATGCACTCAAGCTCGCTAAGAAACGTTTGGTGCTTGATCACCACGATGTTCCTGTGCTTCCACCCACATCTCCACACACGCAGACACGCACATCACAAACCCTCGACCGATGGATATCGTGGCCGCATTCTGATAGCGACTCTCGTGCTCATTTCTCACCGCAATCGCTCCATCCTCGGGGGAAAGCCCACTACGCGAGACTGTGGGCCAGCAAACAGCGCAAATCTGAGCAGTAGCACTTATGAAGCTGAGGATTGTGTCAATCGCGAACCCTGATTGCAAGAAGACGCCAAGGATGCGAATTTAACGGATGAACGCTGGAGCGAATCGAAGCAAAGCGCATCTGCGCGAACCACACGTTCTCGTTGGGGCCAGTAAGAGGAGTAGAAGAGAACTCTTCTCCAGTAACGAGCCTCAGCTCGCTTGTCTGATGAGAAGTTGACCGTGAAGGTCGTGGAATGGTACAAAAACTGGCAGTATCATTGAAGGCCAGGCGCCGGCTCGCCTCTCAACAGCAAACTCGCGCCCTTGGGTATTGTCCGGTCTTGGAGAGAACAGGAAGAAGATTGCAAGAGCGAGCAGATAGAATTATACTCGAGTAGACACGCTAGAAGGGCCTGCGGACTGTGCCGATCAACGGGACAGCAGAGAAAACTATCGACTGGTCACCGGAGAGTGAGAATGCACATTCGCGCTTGAGATTTTCGGATCGGCGACGAATGCGATATTGCAAGTGGAGCGCTACAGCATTTTGCTGACCAGAAATGATCAAGAGCGGACAATGACTGTCTCGAAGGATGCTACGAAGGAGCGGCGAGCGCTCTGTCGTAATTGGTCTGCAGGAGCAAGGGCCTTCACGTATAAGCCAATACTGGCAACTACAAGCCGAAGAAGCTGTCCTCGGGGCTACAACGAGTCCTGATCGCCTCGTGCTCAGCATCTCCTGGATGAAGTCATCCACGCAGGGAGCATCGCTGATCGGCTGCCAAATTGATGTGCCCAGGAAGCTCAGAGAAGGAGGACAATGGGACATCTAGCTCAGCATCAGCAATATCTTCCACTTGATGTGATTAATTGGTCGATCAAGCCATTGTCATGCATCACCCATCTGGCTCTGTCTGTGATGCGTGCAACCATATCATCGATCCGACTGCGTTCAGCAATTCGCAGCAGCCAGTCGACCACGGCTTGCCAAGCACATCTCAAGATAATTCTGCTGGATATTCGCGGTCGAGCACGACGATCCTCATGCTGAGTCTATCGTTATTCTTCATATTGCTGCCGCTGCTGCTGCGCAGGTTGGCTGGCTTGAGAGCGGGCTGGAGGTGCAGCTGCCGCTCGACCGGACTGTTCCATACCATCATAGACTGCGGCACGAGTGTCGCTCACGCCAAAATCTTTCAAGCATTCTCAGAGACCCGATGCAAGCTGTTTAGACAGACCATGCTATTCACCTCATGGTCTGAAGTCGACAAGCACGCTTCACCGTCGGAGCTTCCAACCGAAGGCGCCTTGGCAGAAACATGGCCGAGATCGCTGCCGGCGGCAACTCAAAATGGAAAGGGCTCGCCTATCAGCAGCATCATCGCGCGACTGGAGCACGCATCAGTAGTGCAGAGCTTCATGATACAATGTGCATAGGTACCTGCAGCTTTGGGTCAAGCAGGAGTGGTAGGGAGCTCCACGCAAGTGAGGCAGGATGAATGAGAAGAAGCATAGCGATATGTCTTCTGCCAACGAGCGTAGTCCGCTCATACAACCAGTACCCATTGATGAGCACAGAGAGCGATATCCGCATGTGACGGTATGGTGAAGCCTGAAACGATGGCAAGGTGCAACGGCTAACGATCCTCAGATACGCCGATTCTGCACGATCCTTCTCACGACGATCCCGCTCCTCACGCTTGCCATCGTATTCTTATGCATCCTGATCGCAGGCCAGAATGACCTCTTCGGCGACCACGACACTGCGCCTTCGACCTTCTACTCTACCTCCTTTCTCACAGCACATGATACACCACATCGGGCATGGCCAGAATCAGACGGTGTAAGCTTCGCGAAGCTCAAGAAGATACTCAGCCACACGCCGTCCAACGCCTCAGCGAAAGAGTGGAGCAGATACTACACCTCTGGGCCGCACTTGACCGGCAAGAACAAGACGCAGGCAGAGTGGACAAGGGATAAGTGGAATTCTTGGGGCATCAAGAGCTCGCTGGCAAGCTACGATGTCTACCTGAACTATCCAGTCGACCATCGTCTTGCCCTGCTGAAGGATGGTGAGGTCTCGTTCGAGGCAACGTTGGAAGAGGACGTGCTGGAGGAAGATCCCACCACAGGCCTGAAGGATCGCGTGCCAGTTTTCCATGGCTACTCGGCGAGCGGCAACGTTACGGCGCCATATGTGTATGTCAACTATGGCACGTACCAGGATTTCGAAGATCTGAAGGCAGCGAACATTAGCGTGGAAGGCAAGATTGTGCTCGCAAAATATGGTGGTATCTTCAGAGGCTTAAAAGCAAAAAGAGCTAGCGAGCTGGGCGCGATCGGATGCATTTTGTACACGGACACCGGCGATGATGGCGACGTTACAGAGCAGAATGGGTACACAGCATACCCCGACGGACCTGCTCGACAGCCGAGCTCTGTTCAGCGAGGGAGCATGCAATACCTCAGCTTCGCACCGGGTGATCCTACAACGCCAGGCTACCCTTCGTTGCCAGATGCACCTCGTGAGCCCGTGGATGGCAAGATTCCGGACATCCCTTCTATTCCAATCTCCTACGTGGAAGCCTTGCCTCTTCTGAAGGCGCTTAATGGCCATGGGCCAAATGCCTCCTCATTCGGGTCGCACTGGCAGACTGGTGGCCTAGCTTACAAAGGCGTGGAGTACAGTATTGGCCCATCACCTGACAGCGTGACCATCAATCTGGTCAATGAACAGGAATATGTGACCACGCCGCTTTGGAACGTTATCGGCGTCATCAATGGCTCGCTAGCAGATGAGGTGATAGTTATTGGCTGCCATCGAGATGCATGGATCGCAGGCGGCGCTGGTGATCCCAACTCTGGCAGTGCCGCACTCAATGAGATCGTACGCTCATTTGGAGCTGCGCTCGACGCTGGCTGGAAGCCATTGCGCACGGTCGTCTTTGCAAGTTGGGACGGCGAAGAGTACGGCTTACTTGGCAGCACAGAGTGGGTCGAAGAGTATCTGCCATGGCTGAGTGATTCCACTGTCGCCTACATCAACCTCGATGTCGGCGCCAGCGGTCCTGACTTCTCCAGCTCAGCTGCACCAGTCCTGAACAAAGTCCTCTACGATGTCACACGCGAAGTGAGATCGCCCAACCAGACTCACAAGGGGCAGACAGTCTTCGATGTTTGGGACGGCAAGATTGGGACCATGGGCTCGGGCTCGGACTTCACAGCTTTCCAAGACTTTGCCGGTATTAGCTCAATCCACATTGAGTTTTCTGCGGGTGCGCAGGGAGTGCGCAATGGTAAGCCCAATCCTATCTACCACTACCACAGCAATTACGACTCTTTCCACTGGATGGAGAAGTTCGGCGACCCGACGTTTGAGTACCACTCCACGATTGCGAAGGTCGGCGCATTGCTTGCGGCTCAGCTAGTTGAGCAGCCGTTGATCCCGTTCAACGCCACAGACTACGCTACCGGGCTTGCCAAGTATCTGAAGAGCGTGGAGAAGCTTGCAGAAGAGAAGTTGTACACCACTGCATCAGGCACAAGGTTTGAGAAGGACATCTTCAACAGCCTTGAAGACGCCATTGCAGCATTCAAGGATGTGGCCACCACCTTCGACGCTGAGGCCGCAGCGCTTGCTGCGCAGCTCGCTCAGCCAGCCGAAAGTCGGACATCCGGTGCGACTGTGAGGCTGTACCAGGACGTCCATAAAGTCAACGTCAAGTACAAGTACTTGGAGCGACAATTCCTGTATGAGAACGGTCTAGATGGAAGAAGCTGGTTCAAGCACGTCGTCTTTGCGCCAGGGTTGTGGACGGGGTATGCTGGAGCCACGTTTCCTGGTCTCGTGGAGGCTATTGAGTTCGGAACGAGTGAGCTGGAGAAGTGGGTAGATGTCATTGAGCAAAGGATTGATGGGGCCATTGGGTTGCTTGAATGAAATGGGAAGCATAGTGAAATGAAGGACGGGAAGGTAGATAGCATACGTCGGTAGACTGCTGAACCTACGTGCTAGATGAGACCTTGATATGTAGATAAGTTAGATACGAAGTCATGATAGACACAGCCCGGATCAATGCAGTTGTCGAAGCGGTGCAGTGGGTCTCCTCGGGCTTGCGCTCGCAAATCTGCCTCCGCAGTACATACGGTCGGGAGAAACATAAGAGCCTATTCACATCAGCTTGTGTCTGGGTTGTAGTGGACGCAGCTCACCGCTGCAAACGTCTCCCTCAGCAAGAACGTAGATTAGGGTTAGTGTTTGGGTATGTTGCTCATACACTCCGATAAATGCATCCTGGCAGATCAGATCTGTCTTGACTTCATGATGGACATGACCGAGCCTGAGATACCCGTGCTTGAGCTCGCGTATTGTCCACGAACATGTTGGCCCGGAGAGATGCGAGACACGATCGGGAATATGGCAACAGCTCTCGACAATCATCCCGGAACCCGACTTGAGCATGAGGCTGCAAACAAACACAAAGTTTGCTTGATTCAAGACGAGTTCATGGTCGTTCTTGCATTGTATTGGATATACAGCTTTTGGAATTCATTCAGACACAGTCATGATACGTGACCACATGGCTTGAAGTTGACCTTGCTTCCTGCATTTTCCTTGCCCGTGTATCTCGCCGCGATTCCTTTACCTGACGCAGTAGCCACCGTCAATGACAATGTCAGCACCAGTGGTGTAGGTCGAAGCATCAGAGATCAGGTAGACGTAGGCACCTTTGAGCTCCTTAGCCTCACCATCACGGTTGAGCGGGATCATGCTCTTCCACAGGTCCTGAGTCTCCTTTGCCACGAAGTCGGAGAGACCAGTGTCGATGTAGCCGGGCGAGATGGAGTTGACACGGGCAAAGTCGCGCCACTCGTTGGCGAGCGAGCGGGCCATGTGGATGCAGCCGGCCTTGGCGGTGTTGTAGGAGGTCTGCTCTTGCGGGAAGTTGGCGATGTGGCCGGACATGGAGGCGGTGATGACGAGGGAGCCGTGGCCCTGCTGCTTGAAGTGGTGCCCAACAGCCTTTGCGCAGTGGAAAGTACCATTCAGGTCCACCTTGATGGCATGTTAGCTTGTCATAGCTAGATATCTAGTGGCTGAAACCGAGGCATACCTGAATAACGTGGTTCCATGCCTCAACGGAGCCGTCAAGGACACCAGCGTCGGCAGTCGCACCAGCGTTGGCGATGAAAGCGTCGATCTTGCCGAAGTCCTTGATCACGTCGTTGACGAGCTGCTCGCATGATTCGTACCTAGCTCATTCGTCAGCGGTCATTCTCTCGGTGTCATGCGTGTCCAATGCTTACTTGTCAACCTGGCACTTGTAGGCTTTCGCCTTGACACCATAGGTCTTTGCAAGTTCTTCTGCGTTCTTGATGCCACCCTCCGCGCGGGAGGCGTACGTGATGGCAACGTCGGCACCGAACTCAGCAGCACCACGGGCAGCCTCGATACCCATACCCTTTGGGCCTGACGCACCGGTGATAACGACAACCTTGCCCTTCAGGTTGAACATCTCCTTCAGAGAGTCGGTCTTTGGGATTCCGACAGGCATGATTGCGGTGTTGCGTGATTGATCGTTGGGGTGTATTTGAGACCTGCTGGTGTCAAGTAAAGTCGTGGGTAGAAATGATGCTGGTAGTGTAGTGAAGGAGAAAAGGATGCACACGAGACTTTGGAGGGCTGTCAATGGGAGCATCCCCGGGCAAAAAATAGCTGGAGAATGCGGTCATGGGTAGGTAGCTGCGTGCCCCTCCCGTCTCGATGGCTTGGTGGGGCGACCGGGCTGGCCCTCTGGATTGTGGAGGGTTGAGCGACTGGACGATGATTCAGCTGCTGACGCTGCACAATTGAGCTCTGTCGTTGCAACGGCCGCTTAGCCATGCGCTCTAGCGCAATCAAAGTGTTATCGTTGCTCTGAAGCCCGTGCTGTTGTGGTTCCCTTCGACTTTGTTGTTGGCATCTCGTGTCTCTCTTGCTTTGGTGCCCCGCGACGCGTTGGTACGTGGGGTTTTGGAAGGACGTCATGGCGCCGGTACTTCTCGGAGTGTCTTTTTCATCACGAGACTCAAGATCGTTTCTTGGACCTGCATCTTGTCTGCATTGTGCGTAGCAGGTGGAGGAGATCGAGGACTTCATTTCGCCAGCTCGGCGACTTTGCGGCGGCCTGTCGACGTTGCCACAGTGGTTATTTCCCAACGTGGCTTTTGTGTAGTTGTCCTGGCGTCCTACAGTTTGCGCTCGTAGAACGTTTCGAGGTAGCGGAGGAGTTCTTGATTCGGTGTTATGGCGGATGGGCCCAGAATGATGCCGGACTGGCTTCTCCACTCAGGATGATGGTGCTTGTTGGCCGATTGTATTCCAGTAGCTTGAGTGCCGCTTCCTTCAGCATCGTGATAGGCCTTCTGCCATCTCGCGTTACGAAGAACCAAAGTTCCTGTTGCCGCGCTCTCAGCAGGATGATGGTCGTGGTACTGTTCAGGAAGATCCGGAATAGCCACCAGCTGCGCCAATCCACGTTGTTATCCCAATACCGGCCTGCCTGCCATTCTCTAGCAATGCCCTCCGAAGACACCAGGCGGCGGCTCAGCTCACGGCTGTGTCTTACTGCACCTGCGGCCGTTGCATTGACCTGGGAGACTGCCAGAATGTCTCGAAGCGAGAGCTGCCACGCCATCATCTCCACCAACTCGACGATGTCGAAAAATTTCTGCGCTGCCATAGCGCGTGCGATTGCTTACCTAGAGCGAAGGGCGAGGTCAATGATGTGAATAAATTCTCTGGGTGTGATTGCGAGCTTCTGCTGCATTTGATCTCCAAAGCCCACCGGCTACGGATGATTCAAAACTCCCGATGGATCGCAATGATATTGACCAGAGCTCACAGAACATCAGCGAAACCGTCAGGAATTTCGAAAGCCGACAATCATGCAAAGTATGCAGGACTCTGGCGAGGGAGGAAGGTTCACTTCGGGCTGCCGGTAGATCAAGAGGCCCATAACAATATCACGATTTGAGGCGCGCGGGAACGATCACCTGGCTGCTTAGATCACCTTTTGATTATTTCAACCACTGGTTCAGCTGTCAGCGAGCCATCCAGTGGCTCAACTGTCGACCAGCCGTCAGAGTACCTTTGACCCAGCTCAGGCGTCAAGAAGCAATCGATGGGCTCAGTCATCAGTCAGCCGTCGAGGAATTGCAGCGTCACTCGTGCGTTCATAGGGTTCCATTTGACATCTGGTTTGAATGTCGGCATCTTTCTGCCGAGATCAGCGACCAAGCCTACGATTTCTCGGAACGCATGCTCGCTGCATTTTCAATCTGCTATGTCCTATCCACTTCAGGCATGTATGATGTGCCCGAAGGCTAACTTACGACCGCGGCTGCCAACTCTTGTCAGTGTACCGTCATTGCAAGGCTTGTCGCAAAGCATACATGTAGGAACTGGCTGGACCCCTGCCTATGTACCTAAAGTTTTGGCACTTGTTCGTTGGTAGGTATCCAAGGACAGTCGTGCATTCAATCCACGTCCAACCTGTTTCCACCACCACATGATCAAGTAAATACTCGTGCAGCGAGGTTATCCACCGGAGGCGTTTGTACAGGCCTCTCTCGTGGAGTCGTTGTCGCCAATCCCCTTTCCCCACGGTCATGTTGGGGGAAGTGCGACGCCGAGCGCATCGACCATTGGCTGCCCTTGGCGCCCATCTACAAAGTTACTCTCACGTCGCGCTTCCCCGACGACACGCTCTCCTATTTTGGTCTCTGTAGCAGTATCAAAATAACGTGTCAGCTGCATGCGGTCTGGTCCCATACGGCTGGCCGTTGAACGAGGAGGCAAAGCCTCGTCAGCCCCTCATAACGGTTTGTATAGGTAGGCAAGGTTTCCTTCTGCAACTCTCGGCTCTCTTTTTGTCTGTGGAACGTGAGGGAGAGGTTACTGTCCGGCAGGTCTTTCCTTTCGACGGCGATGAGATCCTCGAAGATGAAGACCCTACTGCTCGCGATTTCGGTCTTGACCCTCGCGCTCCGAACCACAGCAGCGAGCATCAGCAACGCATCCGCCGTCTTCGTCTACAATGACGAGCAATCGAACGAGCAATTCGTCTTCGCGTACGCGGTCGACAGCACAGGAAACGATATCTACATCCACATGTCTGCGCCTGCAGGCAATGCGTGGATGGCAGTGGGCGCGGGCTCAAGCATGAAAGACACCCTCATGCTCATCGCTTATGCCAGCAAGAACGGCACGGGCATGACCCTGAGCCCACGAATTGCAACCGGACACAGCGAGCCGAGCTATACAGACAAAGTCAGCTGCGTTCTGGTGTATGCGGACGATTTGGAAAATGGGAATACAGTCACAAATTACGGATATCAAGGCAGCGGGCTCTTAGGGACCATGACGGTCAATGCAGTCTGCCATAATGCTACGACGGACCAGAGCAAAAGCCCACTGATCGCAGGCTTTCCAGTCGGGGCCAGCGACGATATGTCGCCATTCATCTTCGCAGTTGGCCCAGGCACAGTAGGCAACAACAACCTGCAGTCCAACTCCCTCACTGCCAGCCTTCGAGAGCACGATTTCTACGGCCAATTCTCAATGAATGCCACCGCCGCCACCGCCCCAACCGGCAGCCAGGCCCAGGTACCCCGACCCAATACGGCAAACAACAACTACACCCTCGCCAACGCCGACGCAGCCTACGCCACGCATGCCGATAACGACCCAGCGCCCATCATCCACGCAGGCGTCATGTGCATCACCTTCGTCTTCATCTACCCCCTCGGCGCCATGCTCCTCCGCATCCTCAACAAAGTAAAATCGCACGCCGTCATCCAATGCATAGGCCTCGTCCTCACCACCATGGCGACAGCCGGCGGCATCGTCATCTCGTCCAAATACAACAAATCCAAGAACTTCAACTCCGCCCACCAAGTCATTGGCATCCTCATCTTTCTAGCCCTTTGGGCCCAACTAACGCTCGGTATCCTCAACCACCGCACGTTCAAAAAGACCGGCCAAAAAACCACAATGGGAAAAGTCCACCTCTACCTCGGTCCCGCCGTCATCTTACTAGGATGGATAAACGCCCCCCTCGGCTTCGTCTTCGGCGGCAACCCCCACGCCTGCCTGCCGTACATCGTAATCCTACTCGCAGTAATTATGATCTACATCTCTCTGCGCTTCTGCTCGCACATCTGCTGCGGCAAACGATTGAAGAAAAACGGAGCAGGACAAAGGCAGGCCGAGGGCGCTATGCAGGCGGGCGTGGAGGGGTATCAGTACCCGCAGTTTGGGAGCGTCGGTGCAGGTGCGGTGGGACAGGCGTACATGCAGCCGCCGCCGTCGTATTCGAGACATCCGTATGAGAGGCAGCCGAGTTATAGGAGCGAGGATGTTATGTTGAGGCCGGTTGAGAGTCGGGAGATTGCAATGAGGGGGCAGCAGGCCGCGCAGCCGAGGGCGATGATATAGTGCTGTGCTGTTTCTAACAGTATTTTTTCTGGGTGGAGATATGTTTGCGGCTGCGTGTTGTTGTTGGCGATTGAGCTGGTTGCTTGACGTTGGCAGGTCCGGGTCACAGTACGTCAGAGGGTTTGATTGACGGCCAGATGTGGCAGGATATTGTACAGATAGATTATTCTAGCTTCCTGTATATCATTACGCATACCAACAACGCCTTGCTAAATCGCTCACTTTTCACGTTCAACCATGACCCAAACGGTAATGTAAAGCTAATGCTCAAGCAGTTCCATACGTCTGATGCCCATGCGGCCTATCGACCTCATCTCCACTCGCCTGCGGCATCAACGTCTCACGGGCTTCTTCAGCCTCCTCATCCAGCTTCTCCCGATGCATGGTATAACTCTTCCTGCCCACATAGCCCACCAACGCAAGACCCACGATCAGCGCTACGGACAATAGTATAACATTGACAGGTATCGGGTCGTCTCCGAATGCCCGATGAGTCAGTGTATCCAACCCCGCCTGCGAGAAATTGAAGAGACCCGCCAGACATATGATGAGACCGTAGACTTTGCCGAAGGTATCGAAGCCGAAGACTTTGGCCGAGTAGTCGGACACAGCGGTGTAGTATAGAGGTCTGTAGACCACGAAGAGACAGACGTTTGCGTACGCGGCCCACATCTGTGGCACGAGTCCTAGCGCTCCGATTGCAGTGGCGATGGTCACAAGCAGGCCGAGCACGAAGGGGGTGGAGGTGTGATCTAGCACGAGTCCGATGAACGGGACGGCGATCACACCGCCGAGCGGTAATCCGATGTCGAAGAATTCGTTTATCTGCCTGGCTTGCTGCGGCGAGTGCAGCATAGAGGTGTACTGCGTGCGGAGGGTGGCGACGAAGTAATTGATGCGCGTCATTTGGACGACAGTGAAGAGTGTTATGAGCACAAACCAGGGGGAGCAGATTTGCTGCCATGCGGTTTTGCCGTGGAGAGCGCCCCAGACGCCGGATTTGGCGGCCGTGTCTTCTTGAGTCTTCACTTGGTTTTCGCCGTTCTTGGAGCCTAGGAGTTCGGTGATCTCGGATGCTCTGCTGTCTCTGTGCTCAATGAGACCATTTTCCTGGTTGTTCGTGCTTGTCTCGACCGGATTCTCGGCTTCGTGTACCAGCTCGCCGACAGTCTTGTAGGAGCTGCTTGGCATGATGAGGAGCTGAGCGATGAGGATGAATGCCGGCACGACCAGGTAGACGAGAAAAAACTTCTTCGGCGTGAATTTCTGGTGTGAGCCTTGGTACGCCAGGCGGTAGCCCAGAAATACTGCACTGCTCGTGTCGAAAGCGCCAGTGAGAAGAGCCAGGATGAGGCCTGGATGCTTGGGAAAGGTATTGCTGAGCTGGAAGCTGGAGATGAAGACGAAGGGGCCCCCGAGTGCGAGGAAGAGGTAGCCAGGTATGTAGGCATCGAAGGGTAGGTCCTGTGCGAAAGCCATGCTCAATGCGCCCAGCGTGAGGAACACTGCTCCGACCACACTCGCAACTCTTGGTCCAAACCGATCCAGCACCGTTCCCACTGGCAAGGCGCAGACATTCGTGCTGACGGCCGCAACCGTGAACATGAAATTGAGCCGTAATTCCTGCTCATAACACCCATACACTCCCTCCTCCAACTCTTGCCGCGTGCATCGATCTCGATACACACCCTCGTTGATCAAGACCGGCTTGAGGGCCGCGAACCCAAAGACCACACCTGCCGCCAGCAAGCAGTATGTCGCGGCGATCACGACCTGCAGGATCCGCTTCGTCTGGCTGACCTGGTGCGCGCCGACTGTTTGCTCTTCTTGCACGGCCGGGGCTGACCATTCTGCGAGTGGGTTGAAGCTTAGTTTGCGTCGTTCGGAGCCGGTGGGCGAGGCGGAGCGCTGGTCCCAGCGGTCGAGGTGTTCCATGCTGGAGCGGCGTTCGTAGAGCGTCATTGTGGTCTGGTGTGAGAATCTCGAGATGTCGTAGAAGGAAGACGATGCGACTCAGTCTCCAGACGAAGACCCCACTCCGCCTGCAGCTCTCGATCGGCTCTTGGTCCAAGAAATCTGATTGTTATTACGCAAGAGCTATGCAAAACTATGCAGTGTAGCTCAAGTAAATATGCCAAGTAGGGTATGGCGCAATAACGACGGGGGAGAATCAGGCTTCGCTGAGAGCTTAGCTTCCTACAGACTCACCTCGAGAGACCACGATAGTATATGACGGTCACCCAGATGCAAAGCCTGCCACAGGCCCATCAGAAAAAGTCTGCGTTGCAGGCAAGAGAAAGGTCGCTTGTGAGGCCTGGAAGCGGCAGATGAAGCATCGGAGGAGCCCGAAACTCGGAGGCATTGCGGCCGCGGAGGGAAGGGCATGTTAGTGTTGCCACAAAGTAGTAATTAGTAAATAAGTATTATGTTAGTAAGTACTATTACTATTACTATTACTATTACTATTACTATTACTATTACTATTACTATTACTATCTAAGATAGTTACTAATTACTATTACTAATTACTAAGTAGTAAAATAGTAATTACTATTAGTAATTTACTAACAAGATTATATATATATTTAGATAGCTAAAGAAGAACTTATAGAATATTATAGACTATACTATCTAGAGTTAAAGGCTAGCTCTAACTAGACTAGAGTAAGAGTACTTAGCCTAAGAATACTTAGAACTAATTACTATAATTACTCTATAGCCTATAGCTATATATAGAAATATAGAGCAAACTAATTTAGACTATATTTAACTTATGTTAGCAATTAACTAATTAGAATTAACTATTATTAAACTCTTATTATTTATTAGAACTACTTAGTACTTCTTTCTCTTTATGTACTTATCTAAAGAAGCTTACTAACGCTTACCTATTTAGATTACTTTATACATTAGTATATATTATCTGCTAGTTAGTTATTAATACTCTACTAAAGAGTATTATATAGCTATAGTACTACTTATAGCATCTCTAAAAAAGAAGAAGAGTAAGTTTACTAAGCTTAAGCTACTACTACTAGTAAAAGTTAATCTTATAATCTACTAGCAATTTATTAACTTCTAGCATAGAAGAAATATGTTAATAACTAACTAGTAGATTATACGTACCTTAGTATGTATAATCTAAATAGATAAGTATTAGTAGCTTCTTTAGATAAGTATATAATAAGAAAGAAGTGCTAAGTAGTTCTAATAAATAATAAGAGTTTAATAATAGTTGATTCTAATTAGTTAATTACTAATATAAGTTAAATATATTCTAAATAAGTCTATTATATATTTATATATATATAGAAAGAAAACACTACTTCTCTCTTAGCATTTAGCTATTTAACTATTTAACTAGTTAGTTAGTTAGATAGTTGCTAAGTATAGTTATATATTTGACTACTAAGTTCTTTCTTTAGTTAGGCATATATTTCTTTATATAAAATATTAGGTCTCTAGTACTATATAATTAGTACTATCTATTTTATAACTATAACTTATATATTTGCTTATATGCTCTCTATACTCTTCTTAATTTATAATACTACTTCTTCTTCTAGTAATTTTATTCTAAACTTCTTCTAGAGTATATCTTTATAGTCTAATATAGTTGCTACTCTACTAACTTATTAAGAGCGCTATAATTATTAGTTATAACTTATTAAATTAGAAGAGAAAGAGATACTATTATCTTATTTAGCTTACTATAATATAGTCTTTTTAAAGAATAGATCTAAGCCTTATTATATTATAGACGTTTAATTTAGGAGTTACTTATTATAAACTAAGAAAGAGAACCTAGTAGCCGCATACAAACTTAGCTCGCAGAGCACGCTATACTAATTATTAACACTAGGGAAGAAGACGTTAAATAAGCAAGTTACGTGCCTAACTGTAAGGTAAGCTTAGTAGTTAAACATATAATAGGACTTAGCGACTAACTAACTAGTCGACTAGTTAAATAGTCGAACAGTCGAGTAGACTATAGAGAGTAGGGAGACATTATGTATATAAGGACATAGAGTAGACTTATTTAGACTATATTTAACTTATATTAGTAATCGACTAATTAGAATCGACTATTATTAAACTCTTGTTATTTATCGGAACTAATTAGCACTTCTACCTCTTTGCATACTTATCTAAAGAATACTACCTACGCTAACCTCTTAGGGTTAACTATATATATACTAAGGTGTTTAGTACGTATTACTCTACTAGTTAGTTGTTAATACTATAGAAGAAAAAGTAATAGAGGCTATAGCTTATATATACTATCTTTATAAATAGCTCTAAGTTACTAAGAAGAAAGAGAAGAAGGCTATAAGCAAGAAGTTTATTAACTTATAATAGAATATAGTCTTATTTATTCTTATTAAGGCTCTATCTAAGTTACTTCTTTATAAGATAATATCTTCTAGCTTCTACTTAGTAACTAGTTAGACTTGTCTCTTATTCTAGAAGATCTATTTTAGGACCTTCTTCTTATTACTACTAAGAGTATTATAACTATAGTAGCTAGTAGTTATCTAATATAAGAAAATTTGTAATATTAGCTTATTATCTATTATTAGAGTTTCTTTAGAGTTTTCTCTAAGAAGTATATAGTTATAAGTTTTTCTTATTTGTTATAGCATAGAAATAAGATATGCAAGTTATAATATATTTCTTATTTCTAGGCTATATCTTTTTAGGTCTTGTTTTTTCTAATATCTTCTAGGTCTAGATTTAATTCTTTCTCTTTTAGAATTCTTATATTTTTTTCTAGTAGTTAATTATATAGCTTTTAATTCTTAGGTATTTTCTAAATCTAGATATCTCTTCTATCTAACTAAGTACTAATTGTTTTTATAATCTAGGATTCTCTTAACTTTATGTTTAGTTTCTTTCTAACTCTTATAATAAAATATCTTCTATAAGAGTATATTAGAGTCTACTAGTTCTAAGAGTAATATATAGAATATAGAGTATATCTTTATGCCTAAGTAATCTATAGTACTCTATTATTATAATTCGAAGTAATTAGATAGTATAAGTAGACCTACTAGAGAGAATAGTAGCACTAATTAACTAATAGAGAAAGTGCTCTCTGCTCGATAGCTAAAGCCTAGAGAGTATATGCACCTTGCTCTCTATACTCTTACTACTCTCTAGAGAAAATAAGAAATAGTAAGAGCGTATGAACCTTTACTATATAAAAGGCAATATATATAGGAACTTAGAATAGACTCTATTTATACTATATTTAACTTATGTTAGCAATTAACTAATTAGAACTAACTGTTATTAAACTCTTATTATTTATTAGAACTAATTAGTACTTCTTTCTCTTTATATACTTATCTAAAGAATACTACCTATACTAACCTCTTAGAGTT
>ML995924.1:0-10945 GCA_010093825.1 Teratosphaeria nubilosa
AGACCCTAATATACTCTTATAGAAGACATTTTATTATAAGTCTTAAGAAGAAACTAAACATAAAGTCAAAAAGGTCCTAGGATACAAAAACAATTAGTACCTAGTTAAATAGAAAGGATATCTGGATTCAGAAAATACTTAGGAACCAAAAAGTTATATAACTAACTACTAGGAGAAAATCTAGGAATTCTAAGAATTGAACCTAGGCCTAGGCGACATTAGAAAAAACAAAAGCATAGCTAGGAAATAAGAAACATATTATAACTTGTATGTCTTATTTCCTTACTATAACAAAGAAGAAAAACTTACAAATATATGCCTTCTAAGTAGGACCTAAGGAGTTCCTAACGTCTACGCTACTATTAGATAGGAAGGAAGAAGGTTCCTCTTACTAAAGGGAGTCTAGTATGCTTTCTATAGAGTTCTAAGTCTAAGGAGACAACGCTAGGTTAGAAACATACTAACTAGGAACTAATAGATTAGAGTTAAGAACCTTAAACTCCTTCTAAACCTCTATATCTATGTCTAACAAAAGATAGTCCTCTAACGCACAACTCTTAACAACCTTCTAGTCTACTATATCTAACTGTTTTTAGAGGCGCATCTCTTTAGTATGCGCTTAGGCTAGCTTAGCCTTCGCGAAGTTAAGCTCTTTAAGCAATTTCTTACGCTATATAGCAAGACGCTTCTATTTGCTTTTAGTAACTTGCGCGTTATAACTCTTTAGGTTTCGCTACTAACATTTAGCGTACTAGCCTAAAGAAATATGCATATAATAAGTGCGCCCTTTCTTTTAACAAGTGTTATAAGGCTTTATAGCAATGTCCTCTTTATAAAAAATCTAAGCAGCTTTACGCTTCTAGCGTTAAGTTAATTAAGACTATATAGTAGAAGAAGAAGGTATAGTTGCTATATAGGCAAGAAGGACAAGGCTATATATAATAAGCTTTAGGATAAAGCTAAGCTAGAAGAGAGATAGTATTATAATTTAGAGTAACTAGACAATACAGACTAATCTACTAAGGTATCTATAGCACTAATTAGCTATTAAGAATAGTGCTCTCTACTCTACGGTAGGAGCCTAGAGAGTATATACACTCTGCTCTCTATGCTCTTGCTAATCTCTAGAGAGCATAGAGAGTAGCAAGGGCATAGAAACCTTATTATAGGAAAGGCAACATATATAGGAACTTAGGATAGACTCTATTTAGACTATATTTAACTTATGTTAGCAATTAACTAATTAGAATCAACTATTATTAAACTCTTGTTATTAATTAGAACTAATTAGCACTTCTACCTCTTTGCATACTTATCTAAAGAATACTACCTACGCTAACCTCTTAGGGTTAACTACATACATACTAAGGTGTTTAGTACGTATTATCTCTACTAGTTAGTTGTTAACACTTACTACTTATAGTAAGAAGTAAGCACCTTACTACTTATAGCAAGGAAGAAGCTACGTTTTACTAACACACTTATATTACTATATATAGAAGTATAGAATAGACTTATTTAGACTATATTTAACTTATATTAGCAATTAACTAATTAGAATTAACTATTATTAAACTCTTATTGTTTATTAGAACTAATTAGCACTTCTTCCTCTTTATATACTTATCTAAAGAATACTACCTACACTAACCTCTTAGAGTTAACTATATACATACTAAGATATTTAGTATATATTACTCTACTAGTTAGTTATTAACACTTTAAACACTCTTAAGTATAAGTACTATATTAAGGAACGCTTTAGGAACTCTAGCTCTAAACAAAGCTAGAGGATTAATATAAGTAAGAACTATAGAAGGAGACTATACTATAAAGGTTACTAAATCTAACCTCTACTATAAAGACTAAACTAAACTTAAGAACTAGCTTAACTAAATATATTTATACTTTATGTTTAATAATATTATATAGAACAAAACCTTGTTTACTACTACCTATATATGTAGTAACGCTTAGAGATAAATTAAACCTTACCTTTTAAAATACCTTAGAAATAATACTAATAGTAAAGAGATTTTTAGAAACTTTAATATCTTTGGGACTAAGATTTAGAAGATCTATAGGATCTATAATAATAAGGAAGTTTTAACTAGAGTTATCTAATATCTAACCTAGAAGTTATTAGCTTCTAATTATATAGCTAAGTTTAAATAATATGCTTAGGTTACTAAGTAGAATAATAATACCTTAATAATTATATTCTAACAAGGCCTAAAGAATAATGTTAAAGATAAACTTATGTATAATAGAGTAACAAATAATAACCTAGACTAAATAGTAGAGAGCGTAATCTAGATTAATAATATGTTATATAAGCAAGTAATAGAAAGATGCTATAAATATAAAGATAGAAGATATAGCTTTATATCTACTAGCTAGACTAGAGAAACGTATAATTAAGGTAATAACTATAATACTATAGACTAGAAAGTAAATAATATATAATAACTTAATAATAGAAGACCTAAGAGAAGAAGACTCTAAGGCAGAAAGACTAGAATAAGATACTATGCATGTTTAAAAATAGGATATATAGTATAAGACTATAAGTTAAAGAACAAAGTACTCTAATAACAGTTTAATTTAATAGAGCAAATTTAGGAATTTAATATAATCCTTAGAATCTCTAATAATAAGAAGCCTTAGAGAGAGTACTATAAAGAACTAGAGAAGCATAATTTGCCTATAAGTATTTATAAGGTTTAGCTTAATAAATACTATATAAGGGATAACTAGACTAAGAACTCTACTATAGAATAGAAGAAACTAGTAAGTAGAACTATCTAGTAGCTAGATATAATTCTTAGCTAGATAATACCTATAGCTTTAAAATACAAATTTAGATCTATAGAATACATAGATAATAACTCTAATAACCTAGAGATTATACTAGAATAGAAGATTATAACAGGAGTAGCCTATAATAATATAAGTAAAGAGAGTAAAGAAGAAAGAATAAAGGAGCCTTTATACTATAACTTAAATCCTAAAGAGAATTAAGAACCTGCATAACTATCTATAATATAGAGCAAAATGTGAGGACTATATAAAGAAGAAGATTAGTTAAGTTACTATAATAATAACTGCCTAAAACATCTTAATAAGAAAAAATAAGTATAGTAGCTATTACTACCTAGAATACTAGAGTAGATCTATGTTTATAGAGACTAAGAATATAAAACCTAATAAACTAAGGCTATAAGAGATGTTAATAATATAGTTAACATGCTTCTACGCATCTATAACGCATCTATTAAAGTTGTAGAGGTAGCTAATAACCTTATAAAGAATTAGAAAAGTCTTTACTATAAGAGAGAATTATAAGAGAAGAATATTACTAATCTAGTATAATAAACTAGGGAGTACCTAAGATAGGACTAACTATATATAGAAGAAGTTAATATTATTAAGAAATAAGATAATAGTATAATAGAAGCTAGAGATAGTAAAGAAGATAATATGTCTAATAAAGAATAGAAAAGTAATAATAATATAAACAAAACTAAACTAGTTAAGTTTATAATATTAGGCTATATAGAAGCTATAAGTATGTTTATTATAATTACTAGAAGATATAAAGAGATATTCCTAATATAAGAATAAAAGCGCTATCTGCACCTAGGATAATTTAACCTCTTAATTAAGCAGCTTTAAAGAATGTTCTAGAAGTATTAATTAGTAGATAGAGAAGAAGTAAGCTTTAGATAATATATATAAGATGTACTACTAATTAGAAGCTACTTCTAGGGAGATAGAAGTTATATTACTCTAGAAGGCCTATATATTATAAAAGAAATAAGAGACTAAATCTAAGCCTTATAAGCATAGTTTTAGGTAGTATAAGTAATTTAGGTTCTTAAATATGCATAGTAATAGAAAGCTCTAATAGGAAGTTATAAAGAAAGATAAGAAGCGACATACTACTAAAGCTAGATTAGGAAACAAGTAAAAAGAAAGATTCTTAAGTACTAAGCAAGTTAGCTCCTTATATAAGAATAATAGAGAGAGCTTAAATAATAATAACAACCTATAAAAATCTATAGAGAACAAACCTAAGCATAATATAGAAATGCTTTACTATTTAATTTAGAAAATAAGTTAACTTAGTTAATATAAGTAGGTAATACAAGTATAATAACATTTATAAGGCTTAAAAGAATAATTCTAGTAATAATGCACATTTTAGAAAGATAGGAGTCTTTAGAACTAAAAGTATTATAAACAGAATATCTATAATAGTAATAATTAATAGTAGAGCTAGTAGTAGCTTTATATTAAGAGACTATATTTAAAGCAACGTAATTATAATACGCTAGAAACTAGATAGATATAAGGTAATTATAGTAAATAGATTATACTTACCTAATATAGATAGAGAGATAGTACCTCTATTATATGTTACTTTAGGGTATTATAAGAAGATTATCTTAGATATAATACTAATAGCTAGGCATAATATTATACTAGGCAACTCTTAGTTAAGAAGATATAACCTAGCTATTAACTAGACGATAGAAGTACTTAAATTTAATTAATATGTATATAAATATATTACAAACTCTATATGTTAATAGTAGACAATAGTAGATAAGCGGAAGAAATCTTATAAGATATGTTTCTTAGCGAATAGTAGTCTTTAATAATAAAGCGCAAACTAGATAGATACTAGAGAGAGTCTACTAGATTATAAAGACATTATAATATATAGTAAAATTATAGTACCTAGAATCCTAGAAGAGTATAAGGAGTTTATACCTCTCTTTAAAGAAGAAATAGAATTAGTAGCCTTACTAAAATATTAGGCGTAGGACTATAAGATCTAACTTTAGCCTAGAAAATTACTACTCTTTAGACTACTCTATACTAAGTTAGGTAAAGAATTAGAAGCTAAATAAGAATAGATAAAGGAAAACAAAGTAAAAGAACATATCTATAAATTAGAATCCTTAGTAGTATTACTAATAATGTTTATACTAAAGAAGAATAAGAAACTATAATACATATAGAACTATTAGAAACTTAATAACATTATAATTAAGAACTAATACTCTTTACCTAATATTAGAGAACTTTAGGATAGACTTATAGAAGCTAAGTAGTTTACTATGCTAGATCTTTAAAATAGCTACTACCTTATATAAATAGCTATAGGAGAAGAATAGAAAATAGTATTTAGGTTATAATATAGACTCTATAAGTTCCTAGTTATGCTATTTAAGTTAACAAATGTACTAGCAAGTTTTTAAGATATAATAAACAATACTCTATAAGAGTACCTTAACAACTTTATAATAGCGTATCTTAATAATATTCTAGTTTATATAAATAGAATGCTATAATAATATATTAAGTATATATAGAAGGTTCTTAAAAAACTATAAGAATAAAGCTTATATGTTAACCTAGAAAAATACAAGTTCTATAAGAAGAAAGTTAAGTTTCTAGGATTTATTATAAGTATAGAAGGATTAAGAGTTATCTTTAATAAGATTAAAGCAGTATAAGAATAGCTATAGCTAAAATATATGAAAGATGTCTAGGTATTCTTAGGACTTATAAACTATAACTAAAAGTTTATTAAGAATTATTTAATAATCTTAATAGTGCTTATAAACCTTATAAAGAAGAATGTAATATTTAGATAGGAAATATAATATTAAAAGGCCTTTCAAAGGTTAAAAGACATTATAACAGAATGCTTTATACTTACTATATTTAATATAAATAAGCTAATACAGATTAAAATAGATGTATCTAATCTAGCTATTAGAGTATGCCTTACCTAAGAGAGTAATAGAGCACGCAAACCTATTATCTATTATTCTTAAAAGATAATACTAGCTAAATAGAACTATAATATCTATAATAAGAAGCTACTTTTAATTATATAAGTATTATAACACTAGAGAGTATACTATAAAAAAATACTAGAACTTATAATATACTTAGACTATAAGAATCTTCTATATTTTATAACTATAAAAGACTTTATATAAAGACAAATTAGGTAGGTAGAACTTCTTAGCTAGTATAAGTTTAAAGTTAAATATACTCTAGAAAAGGATAAAAGAAGAGCTAATACCTTATTATAAAGAAGCGACTATATAGAAACAAAGGATAAGTTTAAGTACTAAGTGTTAAAAATTAATAGTAATAGGAGCCTAAGCGCTAATATTAGAGAATTTAATAAGATAATCAGAATTCTAAATAATAAGGAAGAGGAATTCCTAGTAAGTAAAGAGAAATTCTAAGTGCTAGAAGCAGATGTTAAGAACTATATATAAAGGTATTATAATAAGCTAATATAAGAATATCTAGGAATTGCAAAGATAGTATACTTAATATAAAGGCATTTTAAATTCCTATAGATATAATAATAAGTACATAGCTATATTAAGAAGTATATATATTACTAAAGAAATAAGGCGGACTAATACGCGCCTTATAGAACTATTTAGTTTAGAGAAGCACCTAAACAACTATAGGATAAGGTTATAATAGACTTTATTATAAAGTTGCTAAAATTAAAGGATCTAGTTATAGAATACTAATATAATTTAATACTTAATATTATAGACAGACTTATAAAGTATACATACTTTATACTATATAACAAGTTAATAATAGTAGAGTAGCAAGTATATCTAGTACTTAATAGGCTAGTTAGATATTATAGAACGCAAAAAACATATGTTACTAATAGAGATAAGTATTATAAACTAAGCTGCTATAGCGCTAGATAGCTCTACTAGTCGTCTTATTTGTTACACGAATATGTAGGTAGTAAGTTAGCTATACAACTTATAGTAAGGAGTAAGCATCTTACTACTTATAGTAAGAAGTAAGCACCTTACTACTTATAGTAAGGAGCGAGCACCTTACTACTTATAGTAAGAAAGAAGTTTAGAACAAACTTGCTAGAAAAGAGAGTAGTATTATAAATTAAGAAGAATATAGAGAGTATATAAGTAAGTATACAAGTTATAGTTATAAAATAGATAGTACTAATTATATAGTACTAGAGACTTAATATATTATATAAAGAAATATATGCCTAACTAAAGAAAGAACTTAGTAGTTAAATATATAAATATGCTTAGCAACTATTTAACTAACTAACTAGTTAAATAGTTAAATAGTTAAATGCATATAGAGAGAAGTAGTATTTTCTTTCTATATATATAGGAATATAGAATAGACTTATTTAAACTATATTTAACGTATATTAGTAATTACTAATTAGAATTAACTATTATTAAACTCTTATTATTTATTAGAACTACTTAGTACTTCTTTCTTCTTATATACTTATCTAAAGAAGATACTAATACTTATCTATTTAGGTTACTTATACTAAGGTACATATAATCTACTAGTTAGTTGTTAATAATAAGCTCTTCGCATATTATATTATTCTAAATAATTAGTTTCTATATATCTATTCTAACTAATCTATATTTAGTTTGTAATATTATAATAGACATAAGTTAAATTATTGCGATCTATAAACACCTTATACTATATATTACACTTAGTGCATTCTTTATATAGATTAGAAGTATTCTTATCTTCTAATATCTTATTAATATAGCTAGCTTAATTAAGTTTATATATTTATATAGTATTATTACTTATAATATAGCTTTTCTATTTTGTTTAATTATAGTACTATTAATTGCTAGTATTAGTAGTAGTTAGATAGCAAAATCAAAGCAAAATATTAGTAGAAGATATTATAAGAGCGCTAAGAAAGATATACTACTAAGCTATTATAATACTAGTAATAGTATTATTCTTAAGGAGCTCTTTATAGACTATATAGAAGATATGCCTTATTAAAGTAGTAAAAGCATAAGAAGTAAAATAAATATATCTATATTAATAACTAACTAGTAGAGTAATACGTACTAAACACCTTAGTATATATGTAGTTAACTCTAAGAGGTTAGCGTAGGTAGTATTCTTTAGATAAGTATATAAAGAGAAAGAAGTACTAATTAGTTCTAATAAACAATAAGAGTTTAATAATAGTTAATTCTAATTAGTTAATTACTAATACAAGTTAAATATAGTCTAAATAAGTCTATCCTACATTCCTATATATAACTCTAAGCTATATAGTAATTAGTCTGATTAGCGTGCTTAGTAATTAGTTTGCTTAATACTAATTAGTAATTAGTATATAGAGTAATTAGTCTTAACACGTGACTCTTACTAGGTCTCTACTAGAGTTCCTCTCTTAGTATATCTAATTATAGTGTTAGAGTCTCGATTTATAACATATATACTTCCTAAGTAGGACCTAAGGAGTTCCTAACATCTACGCTACTAGTAGAGTAGTTAGGAATCTCCTAGAACTTAGAAGGGATATTATTAAAAGCACTCTATATCTTAGGAAGAAAAGAGAAGCTATTAGCCTAGGTAGATAATATAAGTATCTTAGCGTTCTCTTCTACCTCTAACTTCTTAATACTATAGACCTCTACTATAATAGCGTCGTTAGCGCAATAGTCTAGAAGATCTATTTACTAGCGTAACTACTTCTTCTAAGCGAAGGCTATCTAATAGGTAGTAAGAGCTTTCTTAAGCGCCTTATCTATAGCCTCTTACTCTTTTATAGTATTAGTAATCTTCTCTTATAACTGCTCCTTCTCCTTAAGAAGGTAGTTAAATTTAGATTTTAATATCTAAAGGTTATAGCGCTAACTATAATACATATATTTGTTATATTTTCTAGAATAGATATGCATCTTATATAGCTAGTTATATTTAGTATAGGTTAAATAAGAACGCATAGTTAAGGAACTAAAGGCATCTAGGTAGTTAGTAAGTTAGTAATAATAAAGAGTACTAGTCTCCTAGAGTATAGTAAGCTATATTTAGTAAGACTAAAGATAAAAGGACGTTAACTATATAATATAGTTTAGGATAAACTAAGCTAGAAGAGAGATAGTATTATAAATTAAGACTCTAATACTATAATTAGACATACTAAGAGGAGAACTCTAGTAGAGACCTAGTAAGAGTTACGTGTTAAGACTAATTACTCTACATAATAATTACTAATTAGTACTAAGCAAACTAATTACTAAGCACGCTAATCAGACTAATTACTATATAGCTTAGAGTTGTATATAGGGTCGTAGAATAGACTTATTTAGACTATATTTAACTTATGTTAGCAATTAACTAATTAGAATTAACTGTTATTAAACTCTTGTAATTTATTAGAACTAATTAGCACTTCTTCCTCTTTACATACTTATCTAAAGAATACTACCTACGCTAATCTCTTAGAGTTAACTACATACATACTAAGGTATTTAGTACGTATTACTCTACTAGTTAGTTGTTAATATTAACTTGTTTTCTAAATTAAATAGTAAAGTATTTCTATATTATGCTTAGGTTCTTATTCTATAGATCTTTATAGGTCGTTATTATTATTTAAGCTCTCTCTATTATTCTTGCGTAAGAAGCTAACTTGCTTAGTACTTAAGTATCTTTCTTTTTACTTGTTTCCTAATCTAGCTTTAGTAGTATGTTACTTCTTATCTTTCCTTACAATTTTCTATTAGAGCTTCTTATTACTCTATATATTTAAGAACCTAAATTGCTTACATCGCCTAAAACTATGCTTATAGAGCTTAGATCTAGTCTCTTATTTCTTTTGTAATATGTAAGCCTTCTAGAGTAATATAACTTCTATCTTCTTAGAAGTAACTTCTAATTAGTAGCATATCTTATATATATTATCTAAAGCTTACTTCTTCTCTATTTACTAATTAATGCTTCTAGAACATCCTTTAAAACTACTTAATTAAGAGGTTAAATTATTCTAGGTATAGATAGCATTTCTATCCTTATATTAGGAATATTTCCTTATATTATCTAGCAATTATAATAAACATGCTTATAGCTTTAGTATAACCTAATATTATAAACTTAACTAGTTTGTTTTTATTTATGTTATTATTGCCTTTCTACTCTTTATTAGACATATTGTCTTCTTTGCTATCTCTAGCTTCTATTATACTATTATCTTATTCTTTAAATATATTAACTTCTTCTATATATAGGTAGTTCTATTTTAGATATTTCTTAGTACTATATACTAGCCTTATAACATACTTCTCTTTTAGTTCTCTCTTATAGTAGAGACTTTTCTAGTTCTTTATAAGACTATTAGCTATCTCTATAACTTTAATAGGCGCGTTATAGATACATAAGAGTATGTTAACTATATTGTTAATATCTCCTATAACCTTAGTTTATTAGGTCTTATATTCTTGTTTCTAGTCTCTATAAAAATAGATCTACTCTAGTAATCTAGGTAGTAGTAACTACTATACTTATTTCTTTTTGTTAAGGTGTTTTAGGCAGTTATTATTATAGTATCTTAACTAATCTTCTACTTTATATAGTCCTAACATTTTGCTCTATATTATAGATAGTTATGTAGATTTTTAATCTACTTTTAAATTTGAGTTATAATATAAAGGCTCCTCTATTCTTTCTTCTTTATACTCTTTGCTTATATTATTATAAGCTACTTTTGTTATAATCTCCTATTCTAGTGTAATCTCTAGTTTATTAGAGTTATTATCTATATATTCTATAGATCTAAATTTGTATTCTAAAGTTATAGGTATTATCTAGCTAAGAGTTAAATCTAGCTACTAGATAGCTCTACTTACTAGTTTTTCCTACTCTATAGTAGAGTCCTTAGTCTAGTTATCCCTTATATAGTATTTATTAAGCTAAATATTATAACTACTTATAGGCGAATCTTGCTTCTCTAGTTCTTTATAGTATTCTCCTTAAGGCTTCTTATAGTTAGAGGTTCTAAGAATTATATTAAATTCCTAAATTTGTTCTATTAAATTAAACTATTATTAGAGCACTTTATTCTTTAACTTATAGT
>ML995924.1:12644-67808 GCA_010093825.1 Teratosphaeria nubilosa
AATTCGCTCTATTAAATTAAACTATTATTAGGGTACTTTGTTCTTTAACTTATAGTCTTATACTATATATTCTGTTTTTAAACACGTATAGCATCTTATTCTAGTCTTTCTGCCTTTAGGTCTTCTTCTCTTAGGTCTTCTATTATTAAGTTATTACGTGTTATTTGCTTCCTAGTCTAAAGTATTATAGTTGTTACCTTAATTGTTTATTCCTCTAGTCTAGCTAGTAGGTATAAAGCTATATCTTCTACCTTTATATTTATAGCATCTTTCTATTACTTACTTATATAACATATTATTAATCTAGATTGCGCTCTCTACTATTTAGTCTAGGTTATTATTTACTACTCTATTACGCATAAGTTTATCTTTAATATCATCCTTTAGGCCTTATAAGAATATAACTATTAAGGCGTTATTATTCTACTCTATAAACTAAGCATGTTATTTAAACTTAGCTATATAATTAGAAGCTAATAACTTCTAGGTTAGATATTAGATAACTCTAGTTAAAACTTTCTTGTTGTTATAGATTCTATAGATCTTTTAAATCTCTATTCTAAAGGTATTAAAGTTTCTAAAAAGTTCTTTATAATTAGTACTATCTCTAAGGTACTTTAAAAGATAGAGTTTAATCTATTTCTTAGTGTTACTATATATATAGATAGTAGTAAACAAGGTTTTATTTAAAATAATATTATTAAATAAGAAGTATAAATATATTTAGTTAAGCAAGTCCTTAAGCTTAACTTAATCTCTATAGTAGAAGTCTAGTTTAGTAACCTTTATAGTAGAGTCTTCTTTAGTAGTCCTTACTTATATTAATTCTCTAGCTTCGCTTAGAGCTAGAGTTCTTAAAGCGTTCCTTAATATAGAACTTATACTTAAGACTATTTAAAGTGTTAATAAGTAACAAGTAGGTTATATATACTAAAGTATAAAGTAACCTAAATAGATAAGCGTTAGTAGCTTCTTTAGATAAGTTCTTAAAGAGAAATAAGTACTAAGTAGTTCTAATAAATAATAAGAGTTTAATAGTAGTTAATTATAATTAGTTAATTGCTAATATAAGTTAAATATAGTCTAAATATGTCTATTCTATATTTCTATTATACTTAGTAAATGTCTATACTATATAGGCTACTCTTATTACTTTCTATGCTTCTAGTACTTTTAGTAAAACTGCTATAAGTAGCAAAAGTACTATAAGCAACTTATAGTAGAATACTCGCGAGCTATAGCATAACTCTATTCTTTAGATTAGTTAGTTAGTATTACTTATTAGTCTAATCTGTAATAAAGCAGACCTAATATACTAAAGCAGTTATTTTTAATATAATTCTATATTATTACTAGTCTCTTACTATTATTAGAGTTAATCTTAAAGCTACGCTACTTACTAGAAGTCTTTACTAGTTAAAAGAACTAATAATTATATGTAAAGACTCTAGAGACATAATATTTATAGCGTAGTTTGTTATAGATCTTATAGTTATTCTATAACTAGATAAATTTAACTACTTCTATCTAGATAATAGCTATATAGACTACTAAGAAGATAATATAGTTATCTAATATGCCTTAGCTATATTAATAAGTCTTCTTAAGCATCTTAAAGTAGTCTAGCTAGTAATTAGGCGCTATAGTAGCTAGCTTCTACTACTAGCGCTTAATATAGTTATTCTACTTACTTATACTAAAGTAATAATAATTACTAAAGAGTAGCTAATAGTTATTATTATAGATCTTCTTATAAAGATAGTAGTATCTATTAGTAAGATCTATTATCTTACTATCTCTATTACTTCTAATATACTTAGAGACTATACTATACTTAGCTACTATTACTATATACTATATAAAGACGCTCTTTTTTATCTAGCTACTAATATCTACGTATATCTATATAATATAGCAGGACTAGATATTAATAGTAGCGTATATACTAATACTAAACACCTCGAATTTATAGTAGGCATCTATTAACTAGGCCTAATTTAGACTAGAGGCAATAATAACACTATATCTAATTCTTAATAGTCTGCTATAAGTAAGAATATAATAAGAGTTAATACTATAGGCGATCTTAAAGAGCTAGTCTCTAAAAATATAAGAAATTAGCTATAGCTATTACTAGTAATAATAGTAGCTAAGAGTACTAACTTTCTAATAGTTTTATACTTCTTATAGAAGTAGGTATATAGATACTCTCTATTATAATTTAATGCTCTACTAGCCTTAAATTTAGCTTATAATAGCTGCTAAAGACCTGTAAAAGTAACCTTAGCGTTCGTCTTACTTAGATACTTATTAAAGCCTATAGTAAGATACTACTACTATACTATCTACTTATTAATATTAAAGCTCTCTACCTTTAGTATAAGAACTACCTTATTATCTATACTCTGCTAGGCATAAAACATAGTTAATATCTAGTTGTCTACTTCTATAGTAATACTATTAACTTCTAATTATTCATACTAGTAGCTCTATATACTCTAAGCGCTAAGGTAACTTACTAATTATCTCTATATAAGAGTAATCTACTCTACTCTCTTAATTTCTAGCATAATATTATCTTACAATATACTATTAGCAACTATTACTATAATATAGTTCTTTTAAGCTTTTTAATTAATAATTAGAGGTTGTAGCACTGTTTTAAGATAATAGCAAGCATAGTTAATAGTGCTTTAATAAAGTTATAGTAGTTTAAAGGACATAAAGCCTAAAGAAGTTGAAGCTTCTTAGATTACGAGATTTCGTGTTTATCGATAACTTCATGCTTGGCACATACAGCGCACCACCGCACTTCAAGCTTGGAAGAGGATTTTGGATTTACTACGGTTGCGATTCAGACCCATATTATGTATACCGCTATGCAAGGATGGCATGCTTCGGCTGTGGGTCCCCAGTCGATCGCTAGGGGCCTCCTAGCAATGCGGCTGTCCGCGGCACAACTACGTGTGGGATGAAGCCACCAGCCGTTTGACAGAGCAAGTAATAACATAAATAACGAGTAATGTTCGGACGGATATGGGTACATCGCGGCACGAGCGATGCGAGAGGCTGCAACATCGGGATTCGGCGGTGTAGGAAGAGGATTAGGAATGGGGGAGATCGCGATGCGAGGGGGTGGAGGTTTTCCAGAAGTTAAGTGCCACTGCCACCCCCTATGCGACACCTTCGTGTATCTCTCGAGTGCAGCGTTAGACTCTAGCTCGCTTGCAAGGTTCTCTCATCTCAGCTTCCGCTTCTTTCTTTCCATCCACTCCTGCACAACCACTTCATTCTCCTCCTCACCAGCATCGCACTCTTCATTTCCATCTTCCTCTTCATCCTCCCAATTTCGCTCCTCACCCTTCTCACCCTCCTCCTCCTCCTCCTCGACCCCATTCAACCCCCCACAAACCGGACACTCCCACGCGACCCTCCTCCCCGGCGGCTCCACCATCCCCACACAATCCAAATGCCACCACCTCCCACACCCCAACACATCACACCTGACCAACTGCATCCTCTCCTCCGCACGAACCCTCTCGCCACAGCTCCCACACCTCACAATCCCCACCTCCTCAACAGGAAATGGATGGCTCCTAGGTCTGTAGACGGAAGGGCTCAGACTGAAATTCGAGATGCGTGGGAGTCGCGGGCCGGAGGGGAGGGGATCGGTGTAGGTTTGTGTGAGGAGGGGTTTGGTGAAGAGGGTGGCGAGGTGGGGGCGCGGGAATGTGCCTGGGCTGGTGGGAGGAATGGGGGAGGGGTGTGGAGGGTTGGAATGCAGGTTTGGTGGGAGGGAGTGGTGGCGTATCTCATCGTGGAGGGGTGAGTGAGTTGGGTGGGAGGCGGGAGGTAATGAGGTCCGGAGGGCTGCTTGGGCAGGGGCGCGGAGGATATCGTCATTGTCCAGCGTCGAGATGGTCGCACTCGGAATTGTTCTTTCAGCTGACATTGGTAGGTCCTGTCTGCTGGCATTTCGGAGGTCCTGATCTGCACCCTGCAGCGCTGGCCCAAGATTTCTGCTCGCCATAACCACAGTACTCAGTGGCGAAGATACTGTTACTGCTCTGTCTGATATGACGGCCGGGCTCAAAGGCGAAACGCTAGGCTGTCTTGTTGAACAACCCTGCGTTGACCGTCCTTGCGAAGAGGCGAGCGGCAGCTTTGCGTGCTCGAAATCGCTTCTTTCGGGCCCTGGTAACATCGATTCTCGCCTGGCTGGCTCGCTCGAATCTTCCATCATGATCTCCTTTGTGTTTTCCGTGTTCTCTGGCACGTTCTCTTGTTCCTGGAGCGATCGAACAGGAGCCCGAAGCGGCAGATCTAAGATCTGCTGTCATATGTCAGCATGTGGTTGATTATGTGCATTGCCTTTCACTGGTACCTCCTGATCGCGAGGCGTTCGCCACCAGCGACACGTTGCAATTCTCGAATATGCTGTCACTTACCCACAGAGACATCTCGACAGCTGCTTGTCATTGATAGTATCGCATTGTATTTGGTTGAAGATCTGGTTCAATGATTGGACGAGGCAGCTCAATACGCAGGCAACCGATCAATGTTAGTGTGATCACGAGTGTGCTGGTGTTCTGTGTGCTGTTGACAGTCGAAAGCAGAGCTTTGGCGCGAGCGAGTCTGTTCACATGATCCATGCGGTAAGTCCCGGAAGCGCAACGATATTGTAAGCTGCAAGTGAGGAAGGAGCGGCGTGGGACCATTGACAAGGAGTTATTGGCTGAGAGTATTTCACTCGAAATCGCCGCTTGTTCTAGACGTCTCTATCAGAACATCGATATTGATTACTGTCATATACTCCTGCGCCATCGTCATGAAATCATACTCATGAGCTCTGAAATCCCAATCAAATACCACGATACCGCACTGAACTGAACGTGCCCCTTGCCCCTATCACTCATCAATCATAACCTTATCAACCTTCCCTAAAGCTCTCCGTCTAAGCGCCATTCTTCCTCACTCTTCTAGCATGCCTCAACAAGTGCTCAACACTCCGACCAGCAGGCACAGGCGACACAACCGCCGTCTCGACCTCCGTCAAAGCGGACGTGGCGCTCGAACCCGTGGTGGTAAGGGCAACTCTCCCCGACGGAGCGTAGCCGAAAGCCATCGAGGTGTAACTCGCATATGTGCCGCTTGAGGGGCTGTATGTGAAGTGTGAAGAAGCAGATGTGACCGCAGGGGTAGAGGCATTGCCGATGTATCTGGCTCCGAGCATGCCCTCCGTGTAGGATGCCTCTTCTAGAATGTACTTGAGGTAGCATGCGAGTCCAGACAATGTAACGTCGAGGCAATCGGTTGTGTTTGCGCAAGTGTCGATGCATTGCTGGAGCCGTTCTGCGACTGTTCCGGTCATGTCGACTTCAGCTAGATCGCCTACGAAGTGATGAATCTCAGGTCAGTCAATGTCTCCAGTATCCTGCGAATTATCGAAGACAAACCTCCGGGGCGATCTATGTCACACTCCACCACGAACACCTCCCCGTTGGCTGCAGTGTAGCTCGTTCCATTGCTTGCCGGACAAGTGACATATGTTGGCGTAGCCGAGGCGGACGTGGATGTCGAGGTTGCCGTCGCTGACAAAGAAGAAGCAGCCGACGTGATGAGCCTGGCGGCATACATGCCTTCGGCGTAGACTGCATCGTTGAGAACACTCTTCTCGTAGCAAGCAGAACCAGAGAGGGTCAGAGCCACGCATGCACTCTTCGATACAGTCGGCCCAGGCTGAGACCTTGACGTTCGTGCTGTCGCCCTAGTAGAAAGTCAGTATAAGCCACTTTCTGAAGATAAAACTCCATGGGCTTTACTCACTCCTGAGTAGTCCGTATCGCAGCTCAAAGGATACTGAAGGCCGCTGCTCGCTGTGTACACTGTCGAGTTATCATTGGGGCACTGGAGTGGGGTTTGGGCGGCCACAGCGCCTGTTGCGGTAGCCGTAGCTGTCAAGCTGGAAGTTGGGTAGATATTGACGAGAAGTCTAGCACCGAGTACGTCAGGGTTGTAGCTGACTGCACCGATGGTATTCTTCATATAGCATGCCACACCTCTATGGTCATGACAGTGTGAAGCTCTTTTCTTCAATAACGTGGTCTGGTCTGGACATGCTACTTACGAAAGTGATACATCTACGCAGCCCCACGTGCTGGAGCAAGTAGCAATGCATTTTCCAAGACTGCTGACATCCATAGTGGCAATATCGCCTCTGTTGCAACGGATATAGGGTCAGCAATCGGCTCAGATACTTGCTAACCTTCCATCAAAAAGACTTACTGAGCGCGATCGATACCACACTCAATCATATACTGATCACCAGTCGAGTCCGTCCAGACGGTATTATTGCTCTGCGGACAAGTCGGACCCGTCGCTGTAGGCGAAGCAGTCGTCGATGAGGAAGTCAAGGAAGCCGAGGAGGAAGTCGAGGAAGTCAGCAGACGAGCGCCTTGGATTCCAACGTCATACAGGGCTTTTCCAAGCGTAGACTTCAGGTAGCATGCTGCGCCGGAGAGCGAGACGTCGACACAGCCTGGCGTGGAGTCGCAAACAGTGAGGCATTCGAAGAGCGAGTCGTCTACGTATGTGGAGCCCATGTCGCCCTAGAGGAACCGTCAGGAGTCATGTATATTTGCATAGGGTTTGAGGGATCAGTACGGCGACATGGTCAATATCACATTCGCTGGTGAGGAGGTAGATCAGCGATGGCTTCACATATTGTATCGATTGAACGACTTACATTACATATTGATTTCCGGAGCTAGCAGTGAATATAGTGTTGTTCGAATCCGGGCAGCTTGGAGCACTACTAGACGCAGCAGGTGCTGATATAACTGTCGACGCTGATGCAGTGGCTCGCCTAGGCTGATGGTGTGAAGCAAGCGCTTTGGCGCCAAGGGCAGTGATAAAGAGGTTGCGTGAGACCATCGGGACTATCCTGTAGTGTCAGTATTGTCTTCCAAAGTATGAGACTGCACCAAGGGTAGTGGACAACGTCCTCCTTATGAGATTTGTATCGTCCTCAATTTTGCTAGGAATGCTCGTATTCCAGCCTCTGCATCAGTCATGGAAATGCACGTGTAGCAGCTGGTGGATCCCGCAAGACCACTCAGCCCAAGCGATCCAAGCAGCGACCTCCGGCGAAGCGACTCTGTGGAGCGCTTCGCCCAAGGGATGCTGCAGTATGCGCGAGCCAGAATGGCGTTCAAATTCTCAATACATGCCAGTGCTGCCGACCAGCCGCGCATCTCGCCACATCCTCTAGGCCGGCTCAGTATTGTTCCACTCAGAATTTGTGACAGTCCGCCATCTAACAAAATGTTTGCAATGTAGACATAGTAGGCTGATCAGGATTCTGGTCGCATTCTTGCGCCGGCTATCTTATCAGAGGTTAACTATTACGCTGAGACCCATCGTGGACGTCTCGCCTTGATGTCCTAGTAGCGTAAAATGATGTCCTGGCACTGCACATGAGATCTGCTCTTGCAATGATAGCGCTAAGCGAAGCGCAAGAGATCAAAGGTAGGAGTGCAAGTCCATGCGATGATCCCTGTTGTCAACCGGCCTAGATGGACCTGCACTGCAGAAGGCTGCTTGCGCGCATTCGCATGGAACTGGAGTCTCCGCCGTGCGCTATGATTTCAACCAGGAATTTGATTTTGGCCCCAAGCAACATGGCATTGGCGCATCAAGAGACCGTACTGAGAAATAGTATCGCGAGTCCTGGTTGTCTTTGATCCTGCTGCGGCTTGCGCGCGAGTGTTGGCGGCGCGCACTCTAGAAGCCCGTGCCTTCCCAATTCGGACAACAACGTCAAGCCCCAGCAAATCCCACCACTCGACCAATGATCACCCCCGTCGCCAACGGAAGTGCCCGGTCCCTCCCGTACCCACGCACAACAGACGAATTCTGCTTGTTTACTTCCCCCTCTTCCTCCTTCCCATCAACAAACATCAACATACGCACAACACCTTCCCGCCAGCTCGACAGGGCGGCAACATGAGGTCTCTACAACCAGTGCTGGATGACGTGGAGCCAAGGGAAGGTTCTTGAAGCTCTGCTGGACGCGACCCTGGCCCACCCCGGGGTTGTCGAAGGTGGAGTGGATTGGCAACGCGCGAAAGTGTGGGAATGGGGCCGCTCATCGTGAAGTCCTCAGGTCAGTACCTTCTCTGTCCTCTTCCCACCACCCTGACCCCAATCTCGATCACCTGCTGACATTTTATCATCACCAGTACGGAGCGACTCGTACGTTCGCACGTCCCACACCGCCGGGCATTACGCCTGGGTCTAATCGCACACTGCTTCCGGGGGTGCCACTCCAGAACCGGTGGGGGTGTCAACGACACACGCGGGTGGCCTATGGGCCACCTCTTCGAATCTGGTATCCGGTTCGTTGCCCATTCGGAGAACCCGCTTAAATAATCCTTCGGAGTCACGGCTTTCCACATGGAAAGCTGTCGCACAGGCAGGAGTGACATCCTTGTGCCAGATACGTGCCACTCGAACGGTCGCGGGTTGTTGGGCTCAGATGCGCCTGCCGCCAAGGCGGGCGTGGTGAGAGTGCAAGAGTGCTTCCAGGCTCAAGTCCGGCATGTACTGGAGTGGCTTCGGCCCTTACAGGAGTAGCCGTACCGCTGTTGCCGGGCACAGGAAAGAATTCTGTTTTGAAGCGGGGGTTATACGCGATGGTGTTGGGGGTTGTAGAGTTACTTGCTCAGCTGCTGACAGACGCTTGCATTCTGGACGCCGTGGGCTGAAGGAGTCGCTTGCAGAGTCGGCAAACAAGACACTCGCAGCTTCGGCCGCGGGGGCATTTGCAATACGCCGTGGGCTGAGCATTTCGCCGCGTTGAGGGCTGGGCGGTATATCTTCCAGAGATTGTTGTCTAGCGCAAGCGCAGTCCAGGGACTCGCACGTTGCCTGTTGGGATTGTGGGGCCTCTGATCTTGAAGCCGCTGGTGGGCGGTGACGTTGGAGAGCAGCCAGGTGTCTATGTGGTCGGGTCGGGGGCTAGTTGCACTCTACGATGACAAGAAAACAAAAGACAGCAAAGACTTCTTCTCTGCAGCATGCTGCGGTGTCGATCTCTGCGCGATGTCGAGACATGGAAATATGATCTGATCGAGTGCAACCCAATCTTTCCACAGCATTGCGGGACACAGACCGTGCGCTGGAGAAGGACCGATGCCAATGCGCGCACCTTCGTGGATGTCGCCTCGGGCTTTACGCGCCGCCATTCTTTGAGAGGCCATGAGCAAACGATGCTCTATCAGTATCTCATTTAGCAGTATAAAGAACAACGTACATGTCAGAGGTATCTCATGCCTCGTATCGCTTGCTCCCTCGCCTAAATGCCATGCGTATTCCATATGATGCCCGCAGTATGTTCCTTGTCGTATCGCGTTCTGTCGTTCCCAGTGTTTCCAGCCCAGCAGCCGTCGCACAATCCACATAGTCCTCGCTACCTCAAGCCGCTCCCTTGGCAGCTTTTTCCAGATTGTCTTCCTCCTTGACCTGCTTCCGACTACAGCCCTGGTCCTGAACTTGGCCTTGATTATTACGCTGGACGGCTTTTCTCCTAGCTTCAGACATTGAGATCGGTGGCTTCGTTCTATAACCCTTCCTCTGCCTACTCAACTCCCTCTCCAAAGCAGCTGATAAGCGTTCCAGGATCCACTCTGTCTCCGATCTTGAGCACATGAGAGGGCTTTTGCTGGAGAGCCACGACCAATTCTGTACATCCATGGTCGTCAGATGGCGTCCACGCCCATGCTCACGATCTGGATGAGGCCGCAAGCGCTTGTTGGCCTCGTGCTTCTTCTTCCACTCACCAACTTCTGTGAGACGTCCAACAACTCCATCGCTTTGAGCGCTGTCCACCGCAGGTCCAGCATCCTGCTTGCCGCCGTCGGCCTCCTGTACAGCCAGGTTCACTGAGCCAACACGCTCTGGCGCCCGGCCAGTATTGGTCATAGTCGCATCTGATCCAGTGCTAGGCAGCGTGCGAATGTCGCCCATCACCATGAGAACGGGCTGCTTCTGACCAGGATGATCGGACGAACCGTCCTCGTTGCCAATAAGCTTGAGGAAGTATTCCCACTCTTGCCAATTATATTGCTTGTTCGGACTGTTTCCCAGGTCCTTTTGTAGATTGCGGCACTCTCGAGCAAGGACGTAATGGTAGAAGTGAATGTCCCGTTGAAGCTCATCGCCTTCTTTTTCAGCCTGTCTAGCCTCATCCGGCTCTTCTTGCTCGATATGTGAGGTCAGGCGTTCGGCCAGACGATCCATCACTTGCCTTTCATGCTCCTCGCTGCTTATGCGCTTCTCATGCTTCATTTTGGGAGTGTGGCCGGAGATGCCAGGCAGAGTGAAGTGCTGGAAAGCTTGCTGCATGTACGCCGAAAGACGCCGCAAGATTGTTCGGGTCGATGCCTCGACGCCCTTCTCAGTCGGCAGAACGGTGACTGATCCCAGCCAAAGCGTGGCGTCTGAAAACCATTGAACGAATGTATCACCCATATTACTGATGAGAATCGTCAAGCTCGGAACTGCCATTAGCGACCACACCACAAAAAATGCTCGTCCTGCATTGCTGTCGGGTGAGTAGTCTATGCATATGTCAGCCTCGTGCGCAGCTAATCAGAGATTTCTCGCTCACCGCCGTAGCCGATGGTCAACAAGCAGACGAAGGTGAAGTAGACACTGTCAAAGTATGTCCACTGCTGTGCACGTTCGGTCACCATGAAGATAGCAGCGCCGACAAGCCAAAGAGAAAGAGCCACAATAATGGATGTGAGCAGTGAGAACCACCGCCGTTCTCGCTCTGCAATCTTCTGCACTTTTCGCATTACATTGAACTCTTCTTCGCGCCTTTGCGCTGGACTCAGCGACGGGTTGGTGCTGAAGTCGGCAGCCGCAAGCCAACTGATCTTGATCGTTTGCTTCCGCTCATCCACGTTATGAATAGCGTCAGAACGGCGTTTCTCGGTGATTCTTGCTGACATCTTCTCGCGGCCGCGCTCCAATACTAGTGACCGGATACTTCCAACGACAAGACCGACAGTCAGTACACCGCCCAGGGCGAACGGAAACAGCAAGCCTCTGCCAATTCGTGTTTTAGGTGAGAAGTCGCCCAGGCCGACAGTGAGGACAGTGACATCAGCCCAGTACACGGCATTCAGGTACTCCCAGTCTTCAACATGCGAGAACACGAGGGCGCCAAGCAGGAGGTAGGCGACGAAGTACATGGTTTGGATCATAAGCGTGCGCTGGGGTGGCGTCAAGCGAAAGTCCTTGTCGTAGTAGCCCTTGTTCGCTCCGTATACGGTGAAGCACATCAGGAAGCCAATGAGCATGTAGAAGACGGCGGCCCATAGCGCGTAGTAGTAGGCGGAAGTTAGAGCATGGTGTGAACCAGGCGCATTATTGCCTGTCAACCAGTATGTCGACGACGCGTTGACAGCGGCGACATCAGCAATGAGCAGGATGCCGGCCAAGAAGAAGCCAGTAATGGTTATGGGCTGAGCGATGTGGAATGGCATGCGCTGGGTCATGTTGAAAAGCAGGGTCGCGTTGCCAAGCACGGCGAAGAAGAGCGAGACGGCGTTGAGCGCCTAGTCAACGTTCAGCATCATGTTAAGTAAAAATTGATTCGAGGCTTACAATCAGCCAAGAGGGATCCTTAATGTATATGCCATGCTCATCTGGAACGCCTGGGGGCAAGAAGACTCTCCAGCACCATGCCAAGGCGCAGATGCTGAAGCCGCTGGCCACGGGTCCAAACGTGCCAGCTAGCAGTGGACATGCAGTACTGGCAAACCACCACTTCGACGGCTCCAGGAAGTCCTCTTCCTCCGCTTCCTCTTGACGCTGCAATGCTGCATCCTCGGAGTTGTGCACATTCGCTTCAATATCCTCAGCCGCTTTCGACATGCGCTCGCCGATGCCTGGGTCGATAGTGGACATTGTGGGTAGATCTACCACTCCTTGCCCGCTCTTTCAGATCCCAGAATGCAGCTTCGTCTTATCCTCGTCAAGGTATGTACTATCCGCCCGACAGGAGTGAATGAGGCTCGGGCGGACGGTGTCTTGGTCGACAAAGGACGACCGAGAAGTGCGAAGGCAAGACCATCGTCACATTGTGGCCGAGCCAGGTCGCTTCCTCACCAGAATAGGTAGCAAGCGCCATCTTGGCTTCACATGTGCAAGACACCAGGTGCGGCCGTCCTCTTTGCGGTTCATGGACTGCCGCCGGCTTATCTCGGGTAGATCCGCGTCAGCGCGTTTACGCGTGAATGCAAGTACTACCTGAGTAAACAACCCGGCGCGTTGGCCCACCTGCTATCACTGTCAAAGATCAGCCAAACCGACGACGGTCGCTCGCTGGAACGTCTGTTAGGACCAAATGATTCCCCAGATCTCTACTCTTGGATGGAACAAAGATGACACCACATCCGCCTTACACAGACCATGGCTAAGCACCAACGCAGTGGCGGAGGCGACACCTTTCGCGTCCGACTCAACTGCGTGGACCATTATCAATCTGCTCCATCGACCTTAGATCCACCGCTATGGGGATCGGCGACCTGTTCCTCGACACAAGCTGGGAAGCTACCACATGTCCCAGTCATTAGAGTTTTTGGGGCGACTGAGACGGGCCAGAAGGTCTGCATGCACATCCACGGCGCTTTTCCCTACCTCTATGTTCCCTATACAGAAAGCATAGACCCTAGTACCGTTCAGAGCTTCATTGGGGTAATGAGGCACAGCATCGATCATGCTTTGGCTCTGTCATACCGGAGGAATCCATACGACAGCAACCCAAGAAACAGCACGTATGTGGCACACATCAGTCTCGTGAAGGGTGTACCATTCTTTGGCTACAATGTTGGCTACAAGTACTTCCTCAAGATCTACTTGTTGAATCCTGCTCATATGACGCGCTTCACGGATCTACTGCAACAGGGGGCCATTATGAAACGAATCTTCCAGCCGTATGAAGCGCATCTGCAGTATCTGCTGCAATGGATGTGCGACTTCAATCTTTACGGGTGTGCATACATCGAAAGCGATCGCCCTCACTTTCGCAGCCCGGTGCCTGAATGGGAGGAGCTTGAGGATCCCGCGCATCTTTGGCATGACAGAAGCATTGACCCCAGCACGATTCTGGAGGAGGCACTACTTCCGAGACAGAGCCACTGCATGATTGAACTCGACATCCGTGTGGAAGACATACTCAACCGCCATGAGATCAAGGAAAGGCCATTGCACCACTCGTTCATTGAAAGGCTCGAAAGCCTAGAAAACTTGCCTCCGGAGGAGAAACTCGTGCACTCAATGGCTGGCTTGTGGAAGGACGAGACAAAAAGACGAAAGCTACGGATGGGCATAAATGATCCTTCGAGCTCGCCATTTCCGCCCGAGGTGCTTGTGTCAATGTCCGCAGACCCACGCAACACGAGCGAAGGTGGTTGGATCCACGAAGAGCAATTTCGACGTATGGTTGATGAACTTGCGTTAGAGGAGAAAAAGGCGAGAGGTGGCAGCGAGCTCACATTTGAGACGTTTGGCCTGCGGAGCAATGAAGATGACAGCGTACAGACGGTGCTGGGGAGCGTCGAGGAGCTTTTCACGTCATCTCTGGCTGCTCAGAAGCAGACTGACAGCAACGATGATATCGACGGTGTCGATGATGCTGGTGAGCTCATCGGGCTCGATACTGCAGAATCTGTAGCCCCTACTGCAGCGTTGGTAGACATGAGTTCCATCGCCCAGATCGTGGATGATGAAGATTGTGGAAGTGATGAGGAGATAGCTCGCATGAAGACCTTGACACAACGACGAAAATTGCAAGAAGCCGGAGTCCGAAATGGAGTGGGTGATGCTAAGGTCGACGGCCAGGCCAGCGACATCGAGAGGGACGCAGAAAAGGTTGCCGAACAGTCTCTGCGCCCTGACACTGCCCACAAAGTAGAGCAAGGTCAAAGCCTCAAGCGAACATCCGTCTTCCCTAGTCAGGGCCGGTTCAAACGAGCAAAGTTCGATGAGCCGCAGCAGTCATCGCCAAAGCGGCTTCAGCTAGGCATTAATGAGACAGCTTCATCGACCCGGAGTTTGGGCCGGGTTCCTGACGAAGATGGCCTAGGCGATGTTCCGCCGCCAGGCGCTCAAACCTTACTCAACTCGCAGACAAATGGCAGCCAAGAACGAACACCGCCAGCAGATCCGCCAAAATTCTCATCTCAACAGCTCCCGGCATCTTCTCAGCGGTCAAGCCAAGGTGGTCGACTCGCTTTCCCGGTGATTAAGAACCCGAACGGCGAGGATACGCAACCGCGGCCGAGTGGGAAGCAGGAATATGCGGATCTGTCGCAGAAGTCTTCTCAACCTCGAGAAGAGGGGAAGCGCAGCGCCAATATGAGCTTCTCTGACTTCCCATCGGACGCGGACCTAGAAGCTTCGCTCAAGAGCGAGTCGCAGGAGGACGGGCTGCGCGTCGACCCAAGACTTACCGAGAGCTATTCCCTTGCCTTCAAGCTGCCCAAGAACGCTGACGTGTTCATCTTCGGACATGTGCCGCCGTCCTTCGCTGAGGTAGACAGAACATTGGAGCCGCAAGTCATCTACCAAGATGCGTATTACAGCGACGAACGTGACGTTCCTGAACGACCTCGGGAATATGCTGGGCAGGAGTTCAAGCTCGAGAGCAATACACTGCCCTTTCTCCAGACATTTGATCGTGATGGCAGTGTCAGGGAAGGGAAGGCGGCCGCTATAGACCGAGCGAGAGACCAACTGGAGGAAGAAAGGAGGCAGCGAGCATGCACGCTCAAGGGTTGGGAACTCGTAAGACCACCTCCGAGCTACTCCGAGGTCCAGACGTGGCTCGAAGCCGAAATGCCAGTCGCTGCAGGTGATGACCTCGACGCGCTCGAAGTCGACGGTCCACCAACAGCGTCTCGAACAGTCCCGAAGCGACAGAACCGTCCAGCGCCAGAGCTCAGCCAGATTGATGGGCCAACACAGAGGAATAAAAATGGTTTCAAGTTTTCGCAGAAGAAAAAGAACACGTCTGTCCAACATGAGACGGGCTACATGTCTACCATGAGCCTGGAGGTGCACATCAACAGTCGAGCAGATCTGGCGCCAGATCCAGAGAGGGACGAGGTCACGATGGTGGTGTGGTGCATCTCTGATGGGCAGATGGTCGAGGGTTCTGTGCTTGGCATTACACTTCTTGACGCTGGTGGCGACTTGATAAACAAGGTCCAGAAAGCTATGGGCACACGCGTATGTATTGAAGCAGAAGAGACCGAACTCGACTTGCTGAACAAGGTCGTCGACATTGTGCGGCACTACGATCCAGATATCCTCACTGGCTACGAGGTGCACAATAGCAGCTGGGGCTACTTAATCGAGCGTGCACGTCTTGCCTATGAGTTCAATCTGCCTGACGAGTTCTCGAGGATGAAGTCACAGAGTCATGGCCGATTTGGCAAGGAAGCTGATCGCTGGGGTTTCACCCACACCAGTACTGTTCGCATTACCGGCAGACACACGATAAACATCTGGCGTGCGATGCGATCGGAGCTCAATCTTCTGCAGTACACAATGGAGAATGTGGTGTTCCATCTGCTGCATCGACGTGTTCCACACTACAAATTTGCAGACCTCACCCGATGGTGGAAGAGTGGGAAGCCGAGAGACTTGGCCAAAGTGCTGGACTACTTCGTTACTAGGACGAGACTGGATCTGGAGATTCTGGATGCCAACGAACTGATTCCAAGGACTAGCGAGCAAGCAAGACTCCTGGGTGTAGACTTCTTTTCTGTCTTCTCAAGAGGCTCGCAATTCAAGGTCGAGAGCTTGATGTTCCGCATTGCAAAGCCAGAGAGCTTCGTGCTCGTGAGTCCAAGCAGAAAGCAAGTTGGGGCACAGAATGCTTTGGGATGTTTGCCACTGGTCATGGAGCCACAATCGGCCTTCTACAACTCTCCATTGCTGGTGTTGGATTTCCAGTCTCTGTATCCAAGTGTGATGATTGCATACAACTATTGCTTCAGCACTTGTCTGGGCCGGATCGTCAATTGGCGTGGCACCAACAAGATGGGATTTGCAGACTTCCAGCGCACACCTGGCTTGTTGGAACTGGCCAAAGATCATCTGAATATTGCACCGAACGGTATGATGTACGTCAAGCCGTCCATGCGAAAGAGCTTGTTGGCGAAAATGTTGGGCGAGATCTTGGAGACAAGAGTCATGGTCAAATCTGGTATGAAGGTTGACAAGGACGATAAGACTCTGCAGCAGCTGTTGAACAACAGGCAGCTGGCGTTGAAGTTGATTGCAAACGTGACTTATGGCTACACTTCAGCTTCCTTCTCCGGGCGCATGCCGTGCTCGGAAATTGCAGACTCGATCGTGCAGACAGGTCGCGAGACTCTGGAGAAGGCCATCGCATTGATCCATTCAGTTGAGCGCTGGGGTGCTGAGGTTGTGTACGGAGACACAGATTCCCTGTTCGTCTATCTCAAAGGAAGGACGAAGGACGAAGCTTTCCGCATCGGAGACGAGATTGCCAAAGCTGTCACTGACACTAACCCTCGACCCGTCAAGCTCAAATTTGAGAAGGTGTACCATCCCTGTGTCCTTCTGGCCAAAAAGCGATATGTCGGCTTCAAATACGAGTCTCCCAAGCAAACTGAACCAGACTTCGACGCCAAAGGGATCGAGACTGTTCGGAGAGATGGCACGCCAGCTGAGCAGAAGATCGAGGAGAAATCTCTCAAGCTCCTTTTCAGGACGGCAGACTTGAGTCAGGTCAAGTCGTACTTCCAAAAGCAATGCACAAAGATCATGCAAGGCCGCATCAGCGTCCAAGACTTCTGTTTCGCAAAGGAAGTCAAGCTAGGCACATACGCCGATAAAGGTCCGCCACCTCCTGGTGCTCTCATCGCTACAAAGAGGATGCTTCGCGACCCTCGCATGGAGCCACAGTACGGCGAGCGCGTACCTTACGTGGTCATCGCTGGCGGACCCGGTGCCAGGCTGTGGGAGCGGTGCGTGGAGCCTGAGAGGCTGATCTACGACGAGTACGCCGAGCTGGACGCAGAATACTACATTTCGAAGAATCTGATCCCGCCACTCGAGAGGATCTTCAACCTGGTGGGCGCAAATGTGAGGCAATGGTACGATGAGATGCCCAAGGTCCAGCGCATTCGCTTGCTAGGTGCCCCTCGCGCCGATGCAGATGGGAAAGGCAAAGGCAAGAAGACGATGGAGTCTTACATGGGCTCGTCGCTCTGCCTCGTTTGCCGCGAGAAGCTGCCGTCTGTAACTTCGGAGAGTAATGCCACGCCATTGCCACTGTGCAAGGCCTGCAAAGAAGATCGCACGGCACAGACTTTGTTGATCTTGCGCAGAAAGCTGCAAAAGGCCGAGAAGAAGAGGAGGAACTTGCATGACATCTGTCAAAGCTGCGCTGATCTTGCGCCAGGTGAGGAAGTCAGATGTGACTCTAGAGATTGCCCAGTATTTTATTCTCGGGTCAAAGCTGACACGGCTTGTGGCGTCGCTGAAAATGGCACTGGCAGTGTGATCATGCGATTCGAGCAGGAGGTCGCTGAGCGACGGAATGACATGGAATGGTAGATAACGCTCCAAAAGCATCTCAAAAATCTATATTCTAAGCTCTACTCCCAACGGCGTCTGTACATCCGCTGGTCTCAATCTATCTGCCGTGACACTCAGAGTCTCTAGCCTCCGAGCACACCAAGAGCCTTCTGCTCATCGAAGACCACACAAGTAGTGTTCCCGCCTACCGTGACTCGCGCAACAGGCTCCCCAATTAGGCCAGTTGCCGTATCACGCAGGAGAATCACGACATTCTGGGAGTACTGGTTCCCGACGGCTACCAAGTCCCCCACTGCGTTCGTGCTAAAGTGGCGCGGGTAGCTGCCGCCGGACGGCCAGAGCTGGTGGAATACAAGAGTGCCGTCGGTTTGGAGGGCGAAGGTGGAGAGGGAGTCGGAGGGTACCAGGGTTCCTTTCGCTGAGGGCAGCGAGAACGATGTGTTGTTCCTGTTTGAGATTATCAGGAAACGATTGTCGGGCTGTGTCAGACGATCATTAGCGTATGAAAGATTTCATCAGTCTTAGAGAGCTTTACCGTCACATGTATCTCAGCAGGCGCATTGCCCTCCGGCAAGTTCAAGAGCCCATACGTCGTCGACTCATAGACTTTGGTGAAGCTCAAACCGCCATTATTGGGTAGGTATTGCACAGCATAACCGGTCACAGTGCTCGCCAATTCCGCCACCAAGTAGAAGTACGTAGTGCTGTCTTCGGAAACCACGCTATATGGGTTCCAAAAGGCGCCATGTCTAGGACCTGAGCCCGCAGCAGCCTTGAGAGGCTCCAGCGCCTTCAGTTGCAATGATTCCTTGTCAAAGCAAAACACACGCACAAGATCCGCCCCAAGATCTGGCACAAGGATGTACTGCCCGGTAGGATCGAGAATCGCTTCATGCTCGTGCGACGCATTTTGCCGACTCGCATCCGGTCCGGGCTGCGACAGTGTGTACGGGATATTCTGGTTGAGCGAGAGGCTGCCGTTGTCATACACAAGCCAACTGCTGACAGCAGAGCCCGTGTAGTGCGCCAGGGCAATGGCACGCTGGCCCGCTGCCGGACCGTACAGGACTCCACTGACAGGGCCGGAGATGGTCGTTTCGTTCTTGATGTGATCGATGCTGCCATCGCTGTTGATCGTGAAGCTGCTCAGGGAGCCGTTGACGGTGTCTAGGCCTTCGTTCAGGCAATACAGAAGACCGCGATCCGCGTCGATGGTGAGCCAGCTGGGGTTTGGCGCACAGTCTCCGTTGACGAACGTTTGATCGAGCGCGTAGGCGCCATTCTTGGCGGTCAGTGAGAACGATGTGATTTGGCCAGCGTAGTCTGAGACGAAGAGATTCGTTGCTGTGACCGCGCGGGCGGTCAGCGCAAGGAGTGTGAAGGAGGCCAGCATCCTGTGGAATGGTTCGTGATCGTGCCCGCAAAGGACTGCAATGTCTGGATATCTGTGCTTAGAGAGCAGGTCCAGAGTCCTAACTACAAGATGCGAGCTCGTGACGTGTGGCGGGAAGAGCGAACGAATGGGAACATTCACAGTTTACCTACCTACTTACTGCCTAGCATGATTCTTACCTTCTCGTCTCGTGAATAAACAACAGGTTATCAGTCTGAGTTCACTTTTTGGGGAAGGGGGGGAAAAGGTAATGCGGGGATGAAGTATGTCAAGTTGTAGGGAGTCTATGGGGACCCGGAGCATCTTGCACCGAGGGAGCGTCATATGAAGCATGGATGGCATAGCTGTTATAGGCGGTCAGTCGAAAGGCGGCGTCGTGTTCGCTCATATAGATTCTCGGCCGTAGGCTCGACAGATCAGTGTCATATCGTCTAGATCATGTTTGTCTGCCACCGGGTTATTGCAGCGTTGCTTCACACAAAACGCAATGATCATGCCACATCCTGATGCTCACGCCGTAGTCGCGACCAGTAGTGAATACTGCGCCGTATATTTCCAAGTCCGTCTCATGCTGCGGAGCCGAGACAAGCGTAGAGGCGTTGCTCATCCTTCTTACATTATACCTACACTAGTCAATACTGTACACTATGAAACAGCCCATGGTTGGTTTATACCAGCAGTGATAGTACAGCGTCGCCGAATTGCGTACATGTACGCGCTCTATACAGGAAGCAAATCCAGTGTTTCACAATGCTGTTACGAAGGTGGGTATTGACCCAAATACAGAATGCCGCCTCACTTCCACATTCTTCATTATTACAAACAGAAGAATCCTCCCTTTGGAACACTCCTGCACTCGTACCTGTAGCAAATCAGGGCATGTTGCAGCCATTAGTCATGATGACCTTGGCTCGCTAGTCGCCACTTCTCGCCACGCGAAGCCTGTCGATATACCACTCTTTGTCGACAAAGGTGAAGTCGGATCAATGCAATCATCATTCGTGCTCGCAGCGGCCGGGGTATGTGAATCGCTGTTCGCGACTGTCTCATGCGAATGCTCGCCAGCGGCGTGCGAAAGTTCGAAAGGGGGCCGCGCTTTCATTGCGAGAGAGTCCATGTCCGTCTTCTTCGTCAATATTGCAGTTTGCAGCTTCCACCTCATTCTCATTTCTTCCCGTTTGGCTTCAGCCCAGTCTTCCAGATTCTGGAGTTCCACGCCGAATGAACGCTCCAGCTCCACATACTCTTTCTTCTGCACCTTCTTGAGCTCGTGGATCTCCCTCTCCTGCCTCTGCTGGCGAAATCTCATCCTGCGACTCTGTTCTCCCCTAAGCACATTGATCTGGCTTTCGTGCTTCGCGTCCATCTGATCTCTCAGTTTCCTAGTCTTCTCTAGCTCAGCGCGATCTTGGTCTGTTACTGTTCGACCGTGTGGTTCGTCAGTGCTGGCATATGTGCCAGCACAGTACGCTTCCATGTGCTTCAAAGCTGTGGCGTTGGAGAGCTTCTCCTGGTCATGCAGGATGCGCAAATCTGCTTCAGCCTTGACTTGCTTGTCCTCGGCATCGATCAAAGCAGCCGAGTGCGCGTCAATCAGTTCGTCAATAGCGCTTTCGTGCTTTTGATGTAGCTCATCGCGAATGCGTCCATGCCGCGCCACGAGTAGAGATCTCTGTTGGGTGATGTAAGTTAGAAATCGCTCGCATTGCTGGAGTTGCTCGTGGTGGAGCTGCTTGAAATCTTCTCGTTCGCATAGATGGTCTAGCACTTCAATAAGCTGTTTTGACGCGATAGAGTCGGCTTTAGATTCGTCAGAAATTGTTCTACTGCCAGCTGTCAAAGCACCAGGAGGCCGAGACGCGACAGAGGGACGGCGGCTCCCACTGGCCAACGAAATCGTGGCAGATGCGGCATCATCCCATTGCTCCAACTTGTCCAGCAGAGCGCTCTGCTCAGCTTGGGTCATGACATGTTCGATCAGTCTGCCAGGAATTGGTAAGCCACAGCAGCTTGGGACGGCCCCAACTCGATCTTCTGTGGCCGTTTTGATGGTGTTGCGCAAAGCCTGAGTGCACAGTCGGTGACCGCATGGCAGCTGATGGACGGCTCGTCTCTGGCTTTGCACATCGTGAGGGCAATGCAGGCATGCATCGACCAGGGAGGCGTTTGAGGCGTTTCTGCTCAAGCGGAGCATACTAAACCCTCGCAGCCCACGGAAGGGTCGCTTGGGGGATGAGGACGGTGATGTAAGCGGCAGGGAGAAAGTCGAATGCGAGGGTGTGCTGGGCGGTGAGAATGAAAAGGACTGCCGTCCACTAACCCTGCCTTTAGCAAGGAACGCATCATAGTCCCGGATCGATATAGAAGCTCTCGACCTGCGGCGGGGAACACCGGAGTGGCAGTTGTCTCTTGACGCATCCGAATATATGGAATGGTAGCCAGTCGATTGTGAGATCCTTGACGCCACAGACTCTTGCGACCTTCTCGGTGTGTCCGTCGGCACTGGCGGTGAGGGTACCTTTTTGGACCTCTTCATTTCCTGCTGTATCGCAATGGCATCAACATCGACCCCCAGCCCTCGAGCCCGCTCTTTCAAGTCATGGTCGACCTGCTCCTCCGTCTGGCCGTCTGGCAGCACGAGGACGTCTCGACGGAAAGCCGCATCGTCCGCGATCGAGGGTAGGCTCGTGGGAAGAGTCTGCTCGCTTTTGTCGGCGGCGCTGGCCTGCATGCTGTCCTCGCGGACAGCCCGCCTGCGATCCCGGCTAGAGGCCTGCTATTCCGTTGGACAGAACTAACTCATCAAGTTGTTCATGGCATGGGATGCGCCGGGAGTCCCACGACCAGCCCGTTTCCAACGCACCGGATGCACTGCGGCAGACTCGGCGACAGTGCCACAGGACCGTGCACGCAATGTTCGCCTCTTGAGCGTCGTGCAGCAGCAAGTTTGACAAATAGATGCACGTTCGCTTGGGGCGGCCGTAGTCCACAAGTCAAGCGGGCAGCCAGCCAAGCAATCTGACGGTGTAGCGAATGTCGTGTAGGTGGGTGGAGCCAGTGGTGCAGTGGTCGTGCTCTCGTGCGTATCTACCCGATTTATGTCGTCCTGTTTCGAAGGCAGAGACACATGTCTCACGCGGTAGGAGATGTTACCAAGGTAGATCGAATGTCCCAGCTGCCGACGACCAGCTTCACTACAAGACGAGCCATAGAAGACTGCTGTTGATTGACTTCTGGTTATACTTACATGCTTTCGCCGCTACCCAGAAGCCCTGAGATACATTGACTTCTGCGGCGCCTTGTCTGTGCCTCGCCGATCGGGGTTTCTTCTGCGCTTACATCGAGGCACACTGAGTAGTAGGGTACATGACTAGCAGTAGGGTAACGGACAGGCGCATGCAATCGATCGTAAGCGGAAGGCGTCGCACTACTACTCTCCCAAGTCTCCAATAAGAAGACACACGCGTTGTTGGCTTGCAGGCGCCCGCACGTATCGCGCATGCGCGCTCGAACAGCCTCGAAGACGGGCAAGCCGACTTGGCTTCCCTACTGTCTGCTTTGCTAGAAGCACGAACGCGCCGGAAAAGCAATAAGGGTACGTTAGATCGAACACCGGTACACTTCGGAGGATTTGCTGTTGTGGTTGTCAAGGTTTGCGAAAGAGTTCTACAGTCCGGAGCAATAGCTGTATCAAGGCAGCTTTTGACGGTCTACGGTGGACCGGTGGTATCAGCCCGCGAGCCCGATTCTGGGAGCGTTCGCCCGGATCCGCCAAGAAAGTGACCGCGGGTCTGACCTCATCCAACGGCAGGCCTGCAGGAAGATCGACATGTACAACCGAAGATCATCGGTATTAGGCTCATGGTCGGGTCCGAGACCGAGGGAACCGAAGCACTACTGCTGCTCGAAGACTGAAATCATGAGAGGGCCGTATCTTCAAGTCTCGCGATGGCACATATGGTAAATACAGCGCGGCTACTGTGCAAAGCGATATTGCACAACAGTCGCATGGTCAGCGCTATGCCATCGAGTGTGTGGTTCAATGACCATCCATAATCCACCAAATTGAGCGGTGCCGCGGAGGTAGGCTTGAAGCTTGAAGCCGGACGCCGCCATCGCTTTGAATCCATCGATCCACGCTGTCGGCTCCGAGCACGACAGCTTACGCGAAGGGATAGGTGTAATGTGCAATAATATACTTCCGGAGGTAGCTGCTTCAGACGTAGGAGGCCCGAAGGGTGAGCGCTGACGATGATGACGGGCATGACAGGATGGGAGGATGGGACGTTGTACCTACTAGTCCTACAGCTTCGCGTCACTTCGTTCACGCAGGATCGTCGACGTTCATGACTCGCATTTGAGGATGGAAATCGATCGGTTGTGCTGAGGACATACATTCGGTCTTGTTACTTTACTGGGAAGAAAAGACTAGAATGTCAAAGCTGACGTTGTGCGCCAGTGGTACGTTAAAGATCGTGTCGTCGTGAATCATGGACGCGAAGAGCGCGCGGGACGTAAGTCATACTATAGCTTCCTCCGCCCATCACAACCAATGCAAAGCAGGATTCGCTTGACTCTCGACCCAAATGTCATACTACTGTGCTTCGATCGTGTGTTGACGTGGCCGCCTCTCAACCCGGAAGGTTCCAGGCGGTGCTCCATGCTACTGATAGATCGTTTCCAGCCCAACTTCTTTCGCAAAGGCTTACATTCGTCGTCGTCCTCGAAGAAACAAGCTGGATACTGGCTGGCGTTACTGCCATCCTTATCATCTGTCTGGCCTGCGGTAAACAGCAATGAGCCAAAGGATGTTCGAGGTGGACCAGTTGTTGAGACCAGCTCGGGAGAAGCGATGGTGTCTTCTGACCAGCGACTTCTCTGCTCAGGGGTTGAAGTCGATGTGGTCGAGAAAGCAACAGAAGCCGCGGAGCGACTGCGATCTGTGGAAGCCGTTGACGTCGGCGAAATGATGCGCAGCGGTATCATTTGCCGATTACTTGCGGATCGATAAGACGTGAAGCTATCTAGACGACTCCTTACAGACGGTGTCGGGCTTTCTTTCCGGGGCCGATATGATGGCATTGGTTGTATGTGGGGTGGCATTCTTGATAAGGCGTTCGGTCGGCTGTACATGGACGTGGGCGATGTCCGGTCTAAGGTCAAGGCACGTGGTCGAGTGTTCTGAGGTGGAGTTTGCTCAACCCTCGGGAACAAGCTATAAGAATGTTTGTGCTGGTTGTGAGGAAGCTTTCTCACCACGCTAGGTGGAACGATATCCACAAGCTGGTCGGTTCTTTCGGCTCCAGAAGTTGTGTTGCTATCGGCCGGCTCTGCAAGCTGCGTTGGCTCGGTCTCGGTTGTGGGCGTCTGTGGCACCGGGTCGAAGTTGAAGCGGTTCATAGCCGCCGGGTCGATCTTCGGCGTCAGAGGGAGAGAACTGGCATCGTAACCTGAAGGACAGTCATATGCATAGTAATCCAATATCCCGTAGGAGAGTTCTGACTGCCTGGTACTGCATCGCGAGTAGAGAGATGGAGTCCCAGTCCTGCTTGATGGCGTGCGTTTTACGACAGTGCCTCTTCGCGGCCAGGTCTGAGAAGCGGCCACATCAACGATTTCTGGGTCCTTCGGACTTTCGCGGTCACAGAGCTTGCTCGCCGGCTGAGTCACCGATGCGACGTCCAGAGTAGGCGACGTTTCACAATCAGCGACATTGATGGGAGCGGGCCGTGGTCGGAGGCTTCTGAATGGCTTGACTTGCTCATCTCCAGGTGTCCAATGTGCCTGATGGTAGGTGTCCATACGAGGCATAGGTGCCAAATCCTCCCGAGTCGTCTTTCTGCACGACATTTCTATGTTTTGACCTAGATGAGTGTAGTATCCCTAACAACGACAGCTTCCTACCTACCGACGGCCAGCGGCTGCGCGAAGCGTAGCCTGCGATACCCTTATACATCGAGTCTTGACCTACCATGAGGATGGACGTCAGGGGTGGAATGCAGGATTGTCCGTTCTGTCAACAGCATCTGGCGTGCACAGGGTCCGATCGGGGCGCGTTCACTTGCTGAAGCAGCAGGCCCTACTGGATCTGGACGGAGTGGTCCGAAGCGAGCCAATGTGTGCAAGAAGAAATTGAGAGTGTAAGGCGATACAAGCAAGGGGTGCATGGCTTTGTCTTGAGATTGTGAAGCTGTAAACAAATGATCATACCTCCTGTTAGTCACTGGCATGGATCTTGATAGAAGTCGAAGCAGGTCCTAGTTGTGACCAAATGAAAGATTTGATCATTCTCAAGGCGTTGAATGGACTTGGGCATGCTGAAATGTCGTCCGGGAGTATGCATGAGGTGTGCAAGGAGTCGCTTGTAAGGAGGCTTGAAGCTTAGCATCGAGCGCAAGGTATTCTTGGAGCTCCCAGGCACGGCGTTTCCTAGCATCGTATGGAATTTGTGTTGGCCAGGTCTCAGACTTCTCTGTATCTATGATGAGTGAAGTCGATGAGTTAGGTACGGAGGAGTTTGCGGTTGCGATAACAAACGCTCAATATTTATGGTCCTGCCGTGCGAATTCTGGGTCATGACATGTGTGATGCACTCTTCATCGAACAATGCATTCTGGCATAGTCATCTAGTCACGACATTGCCTCGGATGGAAGGATCTTGCGCTCTTCACCAGCCCCTTCCTCGGGCATGCTGCCAGCTGCAGACTCAAGGCGAGTTCACCAAACCCATCACCAGCCTGGAGTGCTAGCGTGGAGGCATTGGCAGACGCGGAAACTACATAGCTGGGCGTCATGGCTAACACTGGCGCCCAAGGCAATACTCTCCAAACAGACACGGGTGCCGTCGACTACTTTTCGACCAACCCTAAGCCATTGAACCTGGACAAGCACGCAACATTGGCTCGTACCTTTATCGAACAGCATGCTCACCAAAATCGCCGTGTGGCCTTGGTGACTTCAGGAGGTACGACAGTTCCACTAGAGAACCAGACAGTCCGCTTCATCGACAACTTCTCGGCTGGAACTCGAGGCGCTACCAGTGCAGAGTATTTCCTCGAGGCCGGGTATGCCGTCATTTTCCTTCACAGGCAGTTTTCGCTATTGCCATATTCAAGACACTATTCCCACAGCACCAACTGCTTTCTGGATTTCATGACTCACAATGACGCCGGCGCTGTGGTTGTTGAGAGCGAATATCAGCAGCAGATGGCCAAGGTCCTGGAGCGATACAAGAAAGCGAAGCGAGAAAATGCGCTGTTGCTCCTCCCATTCACGACTGTCAATGAGTATCTATGGTATCTCCGGGAGCTCGCAATGCAGATGCAGCCGCTTGGTCCACAAGGGCTGTTCTATCTGGCCGCGGCAGTGTCAGACTTCTTCGTACCCGCAGAGCGCATGGTCGAGCACAAAATACAGTCATCTGAAGATTTCCATCAAAAGCTAGCGAACGGCATGGACGGCAAGCCGCCAGCTGCTCACATGGAAGGCAAGAGTCTGATCATTGACCTCGACCCTGTGCCTAAATTCCTGAAACAACTGGTAGACACATGGGCACCGAAGAGCTTCATCGTCAGCTTCAAGCTTGAGACCGATCCTTCGCTACTTGCCGAGAAAGCAAGATATGCGCTCAAAAAGTACTCGCACCACCTCGTCATTGGCAACTTGCTCAACACGAGGAAATGGGAGGTGCTGTTTGTCTCAGCCTGGGCTGGTGAAAAGTGGATCAGGATCCCCGCCAACAGACGTTCCAAAAGTGCAACAGGCAAGGAGATCATAGATGCGGCGCCGCGCGAGCCAGCTATTGAAATTGAGAGCTGGATCGTTCCAGAAGTGGCAAAAATGCATACCCAGAAGATAGAGAAAGCTGCAGAGGAAAGAAAACAGGCTGGCCCATAACCGGGTAACGGTCCGTGTCGACTGTCAACGGCGACTCCTCAATACCGCTGCCAATTTTCATGCTCATAGAGTGATGCTTCACGGTGCCGTAATGTCCAATCTGCCTCCCGAACTCCACGAGCGGTATACCGAGCAGCATTATCGACACATCGATGTAGCTCGCGCACTATAGGCATTGATGTGGCCGGCATTGCCTAATTACGGCAAAGCCCATACAGAAGACGAACCCTACTTCTTGAGCTGGCGACTGGCAGAAAGTGTGCATATTCACCAGGTGTTAGCAGTCTAGCACGTATGTCAGAGTGGCGATGGGCGGTCCTGGGCGTACAATCGAGTTTCGACACCAGTCAAGTCGTTGATTGAGGCTTAGCAGGCGAGATACGAGATACCGCTTCCTCAGAGCTTCCAGAGAGCCTATGTGACTGGTCAGCTGAACTCTCGGGCGACCCGTGCATCGGCTCGCACTCAAAGCAAAGGTCAATCGAGACAGGCAAGCATGACCATAGCCAGAAAGCGAGCACTCAGTGCTTTCAAACCTGGACTATTGATAGAGTGGACACAAGTCTCTTACGAACTTCCAATTGCTGCGTTCAATCGCCAGCCTCCAGTCCAGGAGCTTGTGAAACTTTCGATTGGCTCAGGAATGCCGATTCGTCCGTTGACATTCCTCCTGCAGATGTATAGCAGCATTTGAAGGATGTATGGATTCAAGATAAGCGCTCCTCCGCCAAAGCCACGGCGATATGGGACGAGCCAGTATCACAGGTCACAGCAGGGCAGGCTATGAGCGGGAAAGTGTAACGAACAGCGATTCAGGCTCTAAACACACGAATCCAGGTTGTTTCCTGGGGTGTTCGACGACTAAGACCCCGTAGAATTGGAACGGTCAGAGATGACACAGTCTACAGCAGCAATCTGGAGACTTCGCTCCATGTCTTATCGATATTCGGTTCGAGAACACAAAAAGATGGCGCAGATGAACCAATCGAATAGATCGTGAAGGGCGTGAAGCAGCATACTACGGCGAAGCAGATATCTTGCTCCAATTTAGTCATCGCAGAGCGTCATCAGGGTGGCGTGGATTGCTCTGCGTTGTGGAGCTGGATGTGCTGGTAGTCCCAACTGCATCGGCCACAACTTGACCTACATGTATTGTGGTTTTGAAGCTGAGGTAAGGGTGATCAAAACGACGTGAGAAACTTGAAGTTGCATTCATGCATGAGTTCAACTTCAACATGACTGGAAGCAGCATCGGTCATTCCGCTTATGCAATGATGACGTCGCGCTTTGACAAGACTTCATGTACATACATAAACATCAGCAAACAAACGAAGCCAGCCAAGTCTCGACCATTGCTTCAAACATCAGATCGAGTGGAAGTGATTAGCAGCGAGTCAACATGTCGTCCTCGGAGAAGATCAAGGAAACGGCGAAAGTGGAAGTGGAGCGCGTGAGAAAGGTGGCAGAGGAAGGCGCGAGATCTGGCGCATGTAAGTCGAGCCCAGCGCGCAGTTGCTCAGAGGAGTCTCGTTCCAGAATCGAGTCTCCATATCAAGAGCTACTGCTCTGCACAGTCTCGCTGGACGCCACGTCGGCGTGACCTTTTGCTAGAGACATTCGCTGACCATGCCCGTCACCAGACCTCTATCCTCTAAAAGTGTGTTCCACCATCCAGTAGCTCGCACTTCCGCACCATCAATACTGACTGAGACCCAAGGGCATCTACTACTTCGCCTCCCACAAAGACCTCTACAAGCCCCTCCTCTCCCGTCTCGCCCCAACAATGACGCTCGGCCTCGGCATCACAACCGCAATGTTCCTCTTCACCTACGTCCCCCAAGTCGCCGTCCTAGTCTTCACCTCCGGACCTCTAGCCGCTCTCACCACCATCCTCCTGGTCCTCTCGGAATCCAGCACGCTCACCATGGTCCTCTCCAAAGCCCTCTTGATCGAAGACAGCCTCATCGACACCTTCGACGGGACCCTCATCGCCAAAGGCGAGACCGCCCTAGTCCAGAAGGACCGTCAAGTCAAGTCCGGCGGTGCAGGCGACGCCATCGCTCGCTTGGGAAAGCTGGTCAGCAAGCCGTTTGCAAAGTACACGCCCACCGCGCTGGTCAACTACTTCATGTACTTGCCGCTGAACTTCATCCCGGTCGTCGGTACCGTCGCTTTCGTCGTCCTGCAAGGCAAGAAGTACGGTCCTTCCGCGCACAAGCGGTACTTCCAGCTGAAGGGCATGAATAAGGCGCAACAGGAGCGGTTCGTGGAGGAGAGGAAGGGCGCGTACACGGGCTTTGGTGTGGCGGCTACTTTGCTTGAGATGATCCCGCTTGCTGGGATCCTGTTTGCTTACACTAATACGTGTGGTGCGGCGTTGTGGGCGGCGGATGTGGAGCAGAAGTCCGGGACTTCGCTGCAGCTGAGGGAGCAGGCGGCGAGGGCTGAGGGCCAGTAGTTTGAGATGGGGGAGGGTCAGGAATTTGAGATCTGCGGTTGGGGCCTTGAACAGATGGTAATAGACAGTGGTCATGATTACCATCTGCTCAAGGCCGGAGACGAAAAGATCGTCGCCGATAGCTGTATACTCTGCATTGGTCATCAATCATTGATGAAGTCAAGCCTTCTCGTCTCTCATCATATACTCATCCAGCGCGCCGACATCCAGATCAGGCATATTTCTGCACTCACCCTGCGACTCATTGATGCATCATTGCCCGGTCGCTATGGCTGTGACTGGCTGAAATAAAGCATCCGCTCAGAATCAATGGTAGCTCAAACATAGCTTGAGAGGAGGAAAAATGCAAACGCTGTACTTCCACCACTATCTCATAAGAACATTAAGCCATGCAAAGTGGTTACAAATACACTGTACCTCCCACTCGCTCGCCCCGAACCGCCACCTATCACCGTCGAACGGTCCCTGTATTCCAATGCCAGCACTGGTTGACCTGGCATCATCAACACAGAACTTCATGACAGTGTCGAACGTCGATGATTCACTCAATCCTCGTCGAAGATTGCAGTTGCATTTTCCAAAATGGTTTGGACGGCTCTCGCTTGGTAGCTGGCGTCTGCGATCTGGGAATTGGTGTGGGTGCCCATCAGACTCGGCCTAGAAAGTCGACTGTCAGCGACGTCTTCTCCAAGTAGTATTGCGGGATGATGAGGACTTACGCAAAGCACAATGCGAGGTTGCTAGCGCCCATCCTGTTCCGATGCTCGTTTTGCATTACACGATGGAGATGCAGTACGAGCGCTCGCAGGGTGGCATAGTTCGGGTCGGGGAGGTCGTTGATGGCTTGATGGAGTCCGTCTCTTCGCATGTTTTCATCTGAGATCGATGTTAGTCTTACGTTTGGTATCATTTTGAGCAAATTTCCTTGCCTTCAATCTTGCTCGCTCTAATAAAGTCCTCGTATCCGACTCTGGTGAACAGTGGATCAGGCAGATCCCGAAAGAATTGCTTCAGCAATGTCGCGACACTGTTGACATCGTGGTAGAAGTTGTTCGGGTTCCTAAAGTCCACGCCGCTGGGATCGTGGTTGAAGCGATCCTTCAGCATGTTGACGTGGCTGCTTGTTCCACTCAATCTGTAGATGCCCTCAACCTCTAGTCCGAAATGGTCAACTGCAAGTATGCATTGAATCACGACCATTGGCACAGCGGTATGGTCGCGCTCCAAAAGATCGTTGAGGGAAACGCCAAAAACAGGCTTGAGGGGGGGTAAGCTTTGCGAATGGGGCGGTGGTGGACCAGAGTTCTGGCGCTGTTGGCTTGGAAGCGGGATGGTGCCAGTCGTGCCGTAGCCCATATGTCCGTTCGATCCATATCCTGACGATGAGCCCATCGATTGTGCTGGTGGCGGACGGCCTACATCGCCATGACCAGTGGGATACGGCGGGCTGTTGTAGTTGTCCCTGCTTGGAGCAGTAGTGGAGTTGTACGGGCTCTGTGCCCTCTGTTCCGGACCACCATAAGCAGGCGGCGATTGATAGGTAGGTTGCGATGACGAGTTCGAGGTGAAAGTCGTGGGACACTGTCCATACGCCGTGGGCTGGGAAGGCGCAACGATGGGTCCCGGTGGTGGTTGGGCGGCGTTATAACGGCTGCTTGTGGAGCCACCTTGTGAAATGTTGCCACCAGCGGCGGACAAGCTGGGTTGTTGGACTGATGATTGGGAAGGCTGTGACTGAAGTCCGCCACCGGAAACGTTACGACTCGAGGGCTGCTGAGTCTTGGGCGCCAGAGTTGGATGTTGCTCGTACTTGATGTCGCTAGGCCGCGTTATCTTGGAGACGTAAGCACCAACATAGTTATGGAAGTCGCCATCATTGTCGATATCACTGATGACGTCCCGTAGACTCTTGGAGTTCGTATTGTCTCCTGTCAGAGGCGAGACTGCAAGCCCGTTGCCAAGCAATAGCTTTTCGTTGAACGTGGCAAACTTCTGGAGCTGCAACGTAAGGCCAGAGTCGCATTCTCGACAGAGCTCCTTCAGCGCTGAGACAGCTCTGGGCCGGTGGTCGTTGAGGAGGGCTTCTCGCTGCGCCTTCGCGAATCGCACCTTCTCCTCGTAGTCGGCGTCTGCTGCTTGCACTTTTCGTAAGAGATCGCTCTCATACTGCTCGGCGCTCTTCGGTCCCTTCAGACCGATTCGCCTGCTGCCCTTCGTGTCGCCAGTCCTCGCACGATCGTAGTCCTCCGCCAACGAGTCGTACCGCGACTTTGCCTTCTGCATGGCCGCTTCCGCGTCGCTTGCCTTCTTCTCCGCACCCAGGCCATCGTGCTTCCACGTTTTCCTGTCGCGCTCCATGTTCACCGACAGCGCGTTCAGATCCTCGTGCATCTGGTGTAGTGAGAGGGCGAACTGCATGCCATTGTCGCCCATGCGCTCCTGCACCTTCATGACCTCTGTGATCTGCATCGCATAACTGCCGCCTCGCATCTCGCTCCTCTTGACCGTGTCCAGATGTGCCCGCGCCAGCTTCTTCAGCCCAGACGCCTGCTCCTCCTCCAACTTACTGCGCTTCTGCAAGAACGCCGCGAAGTCACGAGCGGATGCGATCGATTGCTTCAGCCGGTTGAGCAGCGTGTTGATGCCGATGTCGCTGTACATGACATCCTCCACGGCCTTGGGCGGGGCCTCCGAGGGTACTGAGGCGGTTGTGTCGGCTGAAGTAGGTCCGTCGCTCGTTCTTGGAGCATCCGGACTCGAGGGCTCGGCTGAGCCATTCGTTGCGCCATTGGCCTCGAGAGAGCTGCGGTTGTATTCGTCGGACATGGTCGCGACTCCCTGTGTGTCAAGAATGCAGACGTCTTGTATTTTGCGCGAGAAGAGAATGTTCACTCGTCCCTATAACTTTATGCAAGTCGTGTTGCAGACCAGGATTGATCCCAGCCCACCTCGAGATCACAGCCACACTACGCGTGGACGTCACGCAACTGCGCGGCTCGTGCAGAACTTGGGAAACCCTTCCAATGCAATGACTACTTGGTAGGAGGAGTCCCGTCAAGGCGATGCCCCAGTAGATCGTTGAACAAGCAAGAAATGAGATCATGTTGGCAGTTGTTACATGTACAGTGATGTACTTAATTAGAATCTTCGCTTTCGATGGGAAAGCTTATCAGGCTTGTGGATACGAAGTTACACGGTCTGCATGTTTCATCAGGACAGCTGGCATGAGCGGAAGGAATGGACTTGCAAGAGCCCTTGGTTGTGTTGCTGAGGCCTCCTTGAAATCCCTTTTGTAATGCTAACTGATTGTACCCTGATAGGAGCAGGAGTTCCACGAGCACGAGGAAGCGTCCCGTCCGCAGTACTTCCCAGGTTGTTTCCACACGCCTTTGATGCCTCAACGCTTCTTCTTGTGAGGACTTTACACTTCTGTAGTGTGCGCAGCTGCCTTCGATGCCTGCCAGTGTCGATGTGGTCCCCGTTACATTCCCAAACTCATAACCTCAACCCGATCTGATGGTGGCAAGAGGTTCATTTGCCTTGACCATTCGAATACTCTTGCGTAACTCAAATCTTGTTTCGATGTATTCATTCTTAGAGCTTGTTCCGTTAACCAATATCCTGGCAATTTGTGGTACAAAAGCCTTGCGACCCTGCCGCAGTTGGTCCATTGCCATTGACGCGGCACGACAGCGTACCCGAGCGTGCAGGAGGCTCATGTAGACAGCCTATATTGGCATGCCCTCGACATATCTCACGTCTGGCTGAAAAGCTGCGCAGTGGCGCTTGAAGACCTCTTTCATACCATCATACCGGCATTGGCGACCATGCCAGTCCCGATGTATATCGAAGATCCCGATCATCCTCCATCAGCGGCTCGGGCGAGCTTGATCAGTTATTGGATTCCATCTAGGTAGCGCTTTGTGAGTCACGACCGTTGACCAACGGCCTCTCCTCGCTCGCAGCGGCAGCCGGCGCAGCGAGCACAAAGTCCTTGATGTTGCCTTTGAAATCACTAATACGCCCATCCCGAATCCGCACGACGATGACCCGCACATCGTCATCAGCGATGTAGCTGTTGCTGCAATCAGCAGCACCTCGCTGTTGTGAAGGACTGGAAGATAGCATCTGTGACGAACCCTTGGTGCTGCCTTCCAGATCGAAGCTGTTGCTCAACAGATGCTGTTCTTTACACCATTTCGCCTCTTCCGTTGCGGGATCGAGCACCATAGCTTCGCCGTTGATGGTTGCACTGATGCTACTAACAGCTGCACTATTCATCTGCATGAGCATCGTCGCCAAACTGCTGGACCTGCCGCTTGCTGGGCTACGCTCTCTGTCACCAGTGGAGGAGACGTTCGGCGGTCTGCTAGAGACCCAGTCGTGGACAAGTAGGCTGACATTGGGGTTCTGGATCAAATTGAGGGTCTTCTTCGAGGACGGATTCGATGTCATGATCACCAGAGGCCCAGCGGGTAGTCGTCCGGTCGGGTACGGATGGGAAGGGAGGTAGGTGTAGTTCATCAGAGAGACATGTGGGAAATTGTCGGTACAGGTCGCCAGATGAAGCTGTTGAAGACCGATCAGTCAATGTCAATGGCATAGAGGATTCAATCGCTGCATACATATCTGGCATTGTGGAGACATGTTGCTACCTCGTCCGGAAGCCTGTCAGCGACAACAGGATCGGAGGAAGCACTGGAGACTCGTGTCACTGTCTCGACCATTGTCACTGTGCTGGCTTCGTCTATGTGCGGGTAATGTTGTTCTTCGAGATATGGTGCAAGTTTGTCTCGTGAGGCTTCTGCGAGAAACACCTGAAGCTGACGCCAATAATGACGCCGATCTGGACGTTGACGCGACCTCGGCCCGGATCCGCGACGATCGGAGACGCGCGCCGACGGTGCCGCTGCAAGATGATCCCGGTCGACTCCGCAACTTCGCTCGAGCTACCGTTTGCTTATGCAGGTGATGCTGGTCGGAACTCGAGCGTAGCACATAAGCAACGAGAACAGGCGCAGAATACACCGAGTGTTGCCGTAACAGTAGGAGAAGGGAAGCAGCTCGCGCATCAGATGGAACTGCAAACCCTCCAGCTCGCATTGCGATGACCACCCCACCAGCAGCCGGTCGTAAAGCCAGCGTCCAAGACGGCACGCCAAACCAACACGATTCAGATGCGACACCGGCAACACAACGACAAGCCTCCCCCAAACGCAAAGCATCCGATGCAGCGACAGGCGACCATGGCGACGGCAAGAAGAAACGGCGCAAGGTCAATCATGCCTGCGTATATTGTCGAAGGTCGCATATGACGTGCGACCTGCAGCGGCCGTGTGCACGATGTGTGAAGAGAGACATTGGTCATTTGTGCCACGACGAGCCACGAGAGCCGCCCCGGAAGGGCAGGAGCGAGACTGGAGTTGCTGAGATCGCTCCTGCCCCGGAAGGAGGGAAGCCGGACCGAACTGCTAACGGACGGAGTGGAAGCTTGCAGTTTGGTCAGCAAGGCAGCGGGGCGATGGAGGCATTGAACGCGAGGAGTTCCGTAGGATCAGCTGGGCAGCTGGCGCAACCAACTCCTATCTCGCCCACGCAGCTCCAGCGGCCTAGCCTCTGCACAGTGAGCAGCGGAGGCAGCGGCACCATCAACCCTCAATTCCAGGGCTTAGATTGGAACAACAAGGGCGTGCAGAATCAGTTTCATGAAATGCATCATCTGCATCTCAACTACATGTTCAACACGACCGAGGTCAGCAATGAGTACAATCTGCTGAACGACTTCCTGACCTCCTCTCTGCTGGATGATGGCGCGATGTTCGGGAATGATAACGCACAGGAACTGTTCAGTGACCCTCTGTTGGCCAGTTCCTCCGTCAATGCCCTAGCCAATAACTTACAGCAGGCTAGCAATAACAGCCAAAACACATTCCACCTGCTCCCAAAATCCCAGCTCAAGGCGGGAGAAGAAATCTCGCGTCCTTCTTCCACGTTCCCAGTATCCGACAAAGCACGGGATAAATTCTACATGACAGCGGCAGATCCGGCAGGCCTTAGTAGTGCCGGAGATCGACTGCACAAGCTGCTAAAGGCCAAGTATGAGGCAGGTATGCTCAAGCCGTTCAACTACGTGAAGGGATATAGGCGCCTGCAGCAATACATGACGCAGCATCTGCAGCCATCGAACCAGCGCAGGATACTGGACCAACTTGCCCGCTTTCGTCCAAAATTCAGAGAGGCCATGCAGAGCTTGACCGATGTGCAGCTGGTGTTGGTGGAGATGTGGTTCGAGCGATCACTGATGGAGTATGATCGCGTCTTTGCAAGTATGGCGATACCGGCCTGCTGCTGGCGACGTACAGGGGAGATATTCCGTGGCAATCGCGAGATGGCGGAGCTTATCGGAGTACCTCTCGAGAGATTGCGAGACGGTCGACTGGCGATCCATGAAATCATCATCGAAGACTCTCTGGTTAGCTACTGGGAGAAGTTTGGCGCGATCGCATTCGACCAAAGCCAGAAGGCCATTTTGACGTCCTGCTCACTCAAAACGCCGGATCCAGAACCTGGTGCCGACGAGGAGAAAGGCAAGGCCGGAGAGAAGAAGAAACCGGAAAGTGTTAGGTGCTGCTTTTCATTTACCATTCGCAGAGATACCCACAACATGTAAGTCCTTTCTCGATTACTGATCGCACGGAAATGGTCACTCACAGTCGCAGTCCGTCTTTGATTGTTGGCAACTTTATCCCAATACGCCAACGACCTCAGAGGTAAGAACCAAAAGGGTGGCGGCGGCACTGACAGGCCTCGACCATTCCAAATGGAGGCGCAAAGGTGGAGTACCAGCCTCCTCACTCATGACCGGCATGACTTAACGGCGCAAATAAAGTATGCTGTACAGAGCCCGACGTGTTCACCCACAGTACTTCTTGTATATATGGATGCAGAGATGTTTCGGCAACAATGCTTGAGACGAAAGTTCTTGGCAATTCAGCGAAGGCGCTCACAGGCCAATCGTCGCAGTGGTGTGATGTACAGTCTTCGTAGTGTCCATAAGACTTATACATCTTCCACGCTCAATTGCATCAACTGCACTATGCCGGAACAAACGTCTTCGGGGATCGCTCGAAAGAGCTAGCAATGTATTGAGCCAACGCTGTTTGAACCCACCGCCCCATCTTGAAACCGCCTAAAACACAACAAACGCCCTAAGCCCAAGTCCACTGCCACGACAGGGACGCCACCGGACCTCTACACCCCTACGCCCACTCCCTCCCAGTAATCAACTCATACGCCTCCCTATACTTCGTAGCAGTCTGCCGCACAATCTCCTCCGGCATCGCCACCCCCTCCTTACCCTTCAACCCCGAAACCGTAAGCCAGTCCCGCAAAAACTGCTTATCATAGCTCTGCTGCGTCTTGCCCACCTCATAGCGATCCTTCGGCCAGAACCTCGACGAGTCCGGAGTCAAGACCTCGTCCACCAGAACGAGCTCGTTCGTCGCCTCATCGATCCCGAACTCGAACTTGGTGTCCGCGATCAAGATCCCACGTGCCTCTGCGTGGTCACGGCAGAGCTCGTAAGTCTGGAGCGAGACTTCCTCGACCCTCTTCGCCACATCCCTGCCTACGATCTCAGCCGCGCGGTCGGGGCTGATATTCTCGTCGTGATCGCCCTGCTCGGCCTTGGTGCTCGGGGTCCAGATGGCCTTCTCGAGTTTCTGGCTCTCCTGCAGGCCTGATGGCATGGACAAGCCGTGCACGGTGCCTTTGGACTTGTACTCGGACCAGGCGGAGCCGGTGATGTAGCCGCGGACTATGGACTCGAGAGGGAGGATCTTGAAGCGCTGGACTTGCATGGTGCGCTTGCTGAGGAGGGGTTGGAGGTCTTGGGGGATGTTGGAGGGGAGGTTGGCAGAGAAGAGGTGGTTGCGGATGGAGGGGAGTTTGATGCTGATTAGCTCGAACCAGTAGATTGAGAGTTGCGTCAAGATGGCGCCTTTTTCGGGGACACCCTGTACATTGTTAGTGTTGTGTTTGACATGAATAATGGAGGGTGACTTACATTCTCGAGAATGACATCGTAGGCCGAGATGCGGTCAGTGGCGACGAAGAGAAGGATCTCCGGGTTGACCTCGAAGATCTCCCTGACTTTGCCGCTTGCGATGTGCTTGAAGCCGTGCTGCTTCAAATCGATCATGGTGACGACGTTGTTGCTCGCCATGACTGGTTGGTCTCGAGTTGCAGTTCGATCAGTGTAGGACAATCTTCGAGGCATTTTTCTCTATGCGCGATGTTCTTGCTGATTTTCGTTGACCGATCCAGTTTGGAGTCGGAGGCTTTGAAGAAAGTTGCGATAATATGAGAGTGGCAGAGTTCTTAAATCCCTTTTTACGGATGTGCGTGAAGCCATCAGAAATTTCTGCCTGAGGAATTGCATTCACGAGATCAGCAGCTTCTCATTCACATACTTCAGCCGGTCAAGTAGAACACAGCACCGCACGGGTTCTTGTATAGCCTCTCCTTATGACTTTCATATGAAAGCAATGGCATTGATGTGAATGCTCGAGTATTCGCGCCTTTACTCAAAGCATGTGAACGCGGGAAAATGCACTGATGACGGAGTGCTGACTTCATCGCTGTGGAGCGTTTCTATGTGTTGCATGTGCTCATGCTGCCACAACATTCTATGAGCGTGAGCGAACGTAAACGTCGGAGCGGCTGCGACTCTGTACATAGCTGCAAGAAGGCAAGTCACCATTTACCTACCTCTCTCATCAAAACGCCTTGTCGACCTTTACCATCCATCAACATTTCGCCACAATCAACATGTCTGATAAGCCAGTGACTGCTTACAAGCAGTGGGAACAACTCAAGCCGCAATCTCAGACTGGAGGGCCCGGCTTAGACAAGGACCTGAGCCCGGACGCGAGCTGGACGCAGCTTGAGTTCTTCGATGACGAGGGCAATCCATCTCTGAAGGAGTATGAGGGCCGAGGACTGCTGAAGGACAAGGCGGCTCTAGTGACCGGAGGAGACAGTGGTATCGGCAGAGCCGTGGCAATCTTGTTCGCGCGAGAGGGCGCCGACGTCACATTTGTGTATCTTCCGGCGGAGGAGGAAGATGGCCAGTACACTGTCAAGCAGATCGAGCAGGCCGGAAGGAGAGCATTACCTCTCGCACTGAATGTCAGGGAGGAAGCGAACTGCAAGAAGGCTGTCGATGTAAGGAATTCCTACCTTCATGTCAGGTACATGTGCGTAATACTGACATCTTGCAGGAACACATGAAGAAGTTCGGCAAGCTCAACATCCTCGTGAACAATGCAGCGATGCAGGAGATCTGCGAGGTGAGTGATCCAGAAAATCCTTCCCCATCAACCATTGCCAACCCATTTTTTCAGGATTTCAAGGACATCAATCTCGAAGTAGTCGAGAAGACCTTCAGGACGAACATCCTCGCCATGATGACCATGGCCAAGTACTCCCTGCAGCACATGAAGCGCGGCTCCGTCATCATCAACTCTGCATCAGTCGCCGGATACGCCGGCAACCCAACCATGGTCGACTACAGCTCGACCAAAGGCGCCATCGTCTCGTTCACGCGGACTCTGGCTCAGAACCAGGGACCAAAAGGCATCCGGGTCAATGCCGTGGCCCCAGGCATCATCTGGACGCCGCTGCAGCCAGCGACGAAAGGCAACCCGGCCGAAGCGATGGAAGGCCTGGGTGTCGGCATGGCACCTCTGCCGCGTCCTGGTATGCCGGTGGAGTGCGCTACTGCGTATGTTTTCCTCGCGTCACCATTGGGCTCGTACACGACTGGCGAGACTATTCATGTGACTGGCGGCATGGAGAATCAGGGATAGGTCTGCATAGGTTGTGCTGTTCGGAGCGGAAACGTGAGGAGTAGTGATGTCTTTGTGTCGACGCCCAGTGCCACTCACATATTGTGGTCTAGCCCAGTAAATACCAGCTCCATGGACTCTGCCATGTCCCCAATCACAATCTCAACATGGCGGCCTAGCTCTCCAACCTGGACGAAGACGTCTCCGCACCAAGAGCCTTCAAGTCGCACATACGCATCGCGCCAATTCCGCGAACCACCTTGTCATTTTTCAAGCCAGACCGACGTTCGCTGTGGCCGCCATACCTTACTCTTGATCACCTATCGAACTTCCGCTCCAATCTTGAGACCCTTCCTTCCAACCCCGCGATGCCCAAGTCCGCCCGCAAGAGCAAAAGTCCCAGGCCTACTCTGATACCTTATGAGACTCAGGATTCAGAATGCAATATTCTTGCATCAGAGTGGAGCAGGTGAGCAGAAATTTAGTGGTGGCGATGAAGAGGGTGATTGAAAGAAGCATTGTAGCAGGCAGGCGTGGAGCACGCTTGCTCGATGCATCGAAATGTTCAGCAGGAGTCTTGTAATTTTGCATTCGATCTATGTTCCGACGACGAGTCGTGGTCATGCTTGAGATAATATCTGTGCATACAGTGCCTCGGCCTGCGCAGCCAAGCTATCATCGCCTGCCCATTGTGCCAGGCGAATCTTCATAGCTTGGCATTCGAGCATGCCAGCACGATCTTCCAGCTTTCTATGAACTGGATCGATGTTAGCCTTCAAGTGTCTACATCGTGATGCCTCCAGCAGAATGCTTACCTTCATTCCCGCGATCTATAAATGCCTCAGCTATCCGCAAGGTTTGCGACTGCTCTGTCGAATTTGGCTGGCATGCGTATCCTGCTATGCCGACATGGCTCTCACCGAGTATGGTAAAGCATTGAGCAACCAACTGGCTTTGACGGGTCTCTAGCATCTGATGTACCGCGTCAGCGAAAGCTTGGAGAAATAGGAGGATGAGGTCTTACCAGCGGCATGGCAGACTCAAGTAGAGCCCTGCTTGCATGAAATTCCTTCAAGTCATTCAGAATATTTGCAAGACCAGCGATCGCTTCGAGGGCCGTTGGAATCAGGTGTAGTCGTTCTGCAGTCGATGCTGCCCGTAGTGCAATAGAAAATGCTTTCAGCGGCTGTTCTGCGGCTGCGAATATGCGTGCCTTGAGGACAAGGAAATGCAAGCGCTGTGCAATGTCCACTGGGAGGTTAGCAGGAGCGCTAGCGTGGAGACATAGTGCCCTTACCAGATCCTGCGTTTGACTTCAGCTGTTTTATGCGTGCATTCGTGATCCGAAGTGCTTCAGGAAGCTCTTGCCGCCGTATGAGCCATTCGAGTTCAAGCAGCTGAACTTCGTACTCCATTTCTGGGTCGCCGAAAGAGCGGAGAGGTCTTAATGCCGCAAGGAAGTAGCGTGACTGGTCCTCGTCCTCCCTATCGAGCTCATCAGCCAGCGTTTAGGACTTGTCAGCACTAAAGCATACCGACGGAGGCTTCTTGCGAGTTGCACGAGCAGAGTGAAACCCATGACTCGTTGCTGAAGCTTGAGTACGCCATTTGCTAAGACAGTCATATCATCAAGCAACTTCAGAGCCGGAACATACTGTCCGCTTTGCGCAAGCCCATACGCCAGCCTACAACTAGCACGCACGCGATCTGTGATTGGCGACAGAGTGTATGTGTTTGCAGCGATGAGTTCGTACATGCGATTGGTAAGACTCGCTTGTCCTGCGAGGATCAGCATTGGCGTACTTGCTCGAGCACACGTCCGCGACTTACCTATCCGGTCAACAGTCGCGCCGTGGAACAGACCAGCAGCAGGCATAAGGGTGCGCAAATCATGCTGCACATTCAGGAACATCGACTGCACGATGAGTTCTGCAGACTTTGTATTGCTACCACTCTACACGGGCTGTCAGTTGTGCTATTCTGGAGACGACCATACGCTGCGGACCCACCCGGTACATCTCAAGCTTCGATTCTTCTAACAGAGTGCTGCTGAGCAGCGACCAGTTCCTTGTATCCTTCGCCTTGGTCTTGAGAAAGAGTATTTCGTCTTGCTCGCCGCCAGCAGTCAGCCCGGACAGAGCACCAAAGGGCGTCGAGGCACTTGTCGGTTTGGCTTGGCGAAGATAGAGAAGCCAAGATAAAGCGAAGTTGAGGCAACCGGTATCATGGTTCTCCCGAGCTGTGTCATGATCAGCCAAAGTCATGGAATGGTCCGAAAGATCTCAGTAGACTGACCGGTTGCAATGCACTCATCCATAGCTTCTATGCTCTCCTCCCAACAATCGAAGTCTGCGTGAAGCACGCTGAGATGAAGCAGAGCATATTGATAGTAGACTCTCATGCTTTCCGACCCACTCTTGGTGATAAGGGAGTAGTCAAAGTAGCGATGAAGACTCTCGAGAGCCATTGTGTACTGGCCCGCCTTCCAGTGCTCGAAGAAGGCTAGGAAGTGCCGAAGAGAGTGGGTATTCTGGTCAGACTGCAGAACAACCCATCCGCGGATTCTTCCTTGAACCTCAATGGGGAGACGCGTGCCGAGTCTCTGCAGACGATGAATCGAGGCTGTGAGAAGCCGATCGACGTCTTCGGCGCTGACCCCTGCTTCAGCATGGTGCGGCGAGGAGGCGCCTTGCCAAACAGGGGAGTGGAAAGCAATAGCACTCTGGTCATTTTGGTACTTCCTTGCCGCCTCAGGATTTCTGCTTGCCCAAGTGTCGTAAGTAGAAGCACGAAAAGACACGAAACCTTCCCACAGACTTTGCGTGTCGTTGAATTGCAGTCTCGTAAATTCGACACAGCATCGACGCAGGTACTGCCCGATCGGCGATGCGCGCGTCACACGTCGTTCGATCGCTATGTCACCTGGCTGACTCGGGGCTATGAGCTGACCCAACTGCTCGAAAAAGACATGCAGGGAGTCGAGGCCATCGAAGGCCCAGAGGCGAGACAAAAAGTGGTCGTAGAGACTGCGGCCAGGCACGCCAGATTCCCACTGTCTGAGGGTAATTGATAGGGCAGAAGCGTCTTGGTCCGCATCGTCGAGGAGAACGGTGACATCCACCTGCTCACGCTGGGTCGTAGCGTTTATGCGCGACGCGATGAAGGACAGCAGAGGCAGTTTGGCGCTGGATGCGACCTCACTGGACAAGTAAATCTCGACCAAGACCAGGGAGCATACTCGTCCTGGAGTCAGATAGCGAGGCATTCCGGCTGCGTGTCATGCTGAATGTTTTATGAAATTGAAGTGCTGCCTCTCCATGCTTCCTCCTTCCGGTGGAAGTCGCGTCGCGCGTCTGCCAAGATCTACATTGACATCATGTCTCTGGCTTCAATCAATGCCCATTATTGCCCTGCACGATCTCTACTATATTTTCACGATCAAGTCCTCAATTTCGCGGTCGCCCAAACTGCTCCTTCGGCATGTCTTGTGTGGGAGATGAGTCGAAGCAGCAATCGCCATCCGACGCCGACTGAGACCAGCACATCGCCACGATGAGGCTCACCACATGGTACAGTATACGGAACAACAAGTGCTGTTGAAAGTATACACTCACAGTCAGATCACGCAGGAACGTCAACGGCATCCGCAACCCGTTCTCCTACCCGCCATGGAACACCGAGCGCACCTTCCCAGCCATGTTCGATGGTCTTGGCAGCGATATCGTGGTCATGCAAGAGTTGAAGATACAGCGCAAGGATCTGCGGGATGATATGGTGCTTCTAGACGGATGGGACTGCTTCTTCAGTTTGCCGAAGCACAAGAAGGGCTACTCGGGTGTTGGCATCTACACGCGCAGCAGTACTTGTGCGCCGATTCGTGCTGAAGAAGGCTTGCTGGGCGTGCTGCCATCGCCTTCTGGTGTTTCGTTTTGTGAATTGGCAGAGGGAGCGAGCATTGGAGGCTACCCGACGGCACTTCAGACAGCAGAGCTCGGCGTGGACCCGGCTCTGCTCGATGCTGAGGGTCGATGCCTGGTAGTCGAGTTTCCGGCCTTCGTCCTGCTTGGCGTGTACTCTCCCGCAAATAGCAATGGACTGCGTGATGACTTTCGCTACGGCTTCATATGTGCTCTTGATTGCCGCATCCGCAACTTGATCAAAAATGGCAAAAATGTTGTCCTCGTTGGCGATCTGAACGTTTCCCGCGACGAAATGGATACTGCTTCAGCTGTCGAGGATATGCGCAAAGCTGGCATCTCTCACGAGGAGTACATATCCACGCCGAACAGACGCATCTTCAACCAGCTGCTTCTGGACGGGGAGGTTGCGGGAGAGCACGACGAGGGTCGCGAGCGTGGTGTGCTCTGGGATACAACTCGCGCGTTTCACCCCGAAAGGAAGGGCATGTATACACATTGGGAGCAGAAGATCAATGCTAGGCCTGGCAACTTTGGGAGCCGTATCGACTTCGTGCTTGTGTGCGAAAGCATGCTGGGATGGGTCAAAGACGCCAACATTCAGGAAGGCTTACACGGTTCAGACCATTGCCCAGTCTACGCAGACTTCAAGGACGAGGTCGAATTCGATGGAAAGCGATGCAAGCTGATTGACCTGATGAACCCGCCGAATACGTTCTCGGATGGTGTTCGCTTGAAGGATTGGAAGCTTCAGGACTCGCCAGCTTTCTCAGCAAAACGCATGCCGGAGTTTGATAGGCGAAGAAGCATCAAGTCGATGTTTGCAGCGCCTAGTCTCAAGAAGGCACAATCTTCGGCGACAACAGTACCTACCAGTGCAGCTCCGGTCCTTCCATCAGGAGAAGCCGTGCCTAGTCCATCGCCAGTCAAATCGGGCACCGATACGCCTGGCGCTACACCTCTGAAGCGAAAAGCATCGGCAATCGCGACTCAGTCGAAGCCGATCAAGAAGCAGAATACATCAGCAGATTTCCCGAAGTCTAAGGGTCAGCAGAGTCTGAAGGGCTTCTTCCAGAAAGCAACTCCTGGTGCTGGACCTCCCGAGAAAACAATGCCACAATCTCCAGGTTCTTCGGAGGATGCAGCCGTTGATCCGCCATCGCGAAATCAGAGTAAGGTAGTTTCGAGCAACGATTCTGTAAAGATCACAAGTATGAACCTCAACGGCGCACCAGAATCACCTGATCATCTACCCAACACATCTACCAACCACGAGAGTCACCCCGACGATGTTCTAACCCCAGCTTCAACCATGGAAGCGCCAGACGAAGACCTCAACGTCTCCCCCTCCCAATTCTCCGCAAAGCTCGAAGCAGTCGAGCAGAACCAGAAGTCCTGGAACTCCTTGTTCGCCCGGCCCGTGGCGCCGCTCTGCGAAGGCCACAATGAGCCCTGCAAGTCTATGCTCACGAAGAAGAAAGGCAGCAACCAGGGCCGCAGCTTCTGGATGTGTGCGCGGCCGCTCGGGCCCAGTGGGAACAAAGAGCGTGGCACGCAGTGGCGGTGTCCGACTTTTATTTGGTGCTCGGATTGGCAGGGTAGGAAGGTCGAGGAGCAGGTGGTGGAGCCTGGCTGAGGGTGTTGGGGGGGAGGGGTTCGAGGGGAGTGGGCTTGTGCGGTGGGTCATGAGGCGGTGGGCTTGGTGGGAAGGATTGCTTCGTTGGTGGGAACATGCGGCATCGCTGGCATTTACCTTGCAGTGGCTGGCCACTCCACCTACCCGCATGGCTCCACTCGAAATTATCTCCGGTCGGTCCTCCATCTGCGTCCTAAGGGCCAGAGTTTCTACTTTACATCCTCCTGCTAAGTGACGGAACTTTTGACTCATTGGATGAGCGAGTGTTGAGGCGCAGCAGCAATAGATATGTTCACGAATGGCCTGTGAACCTTTGGCGCCCTTGAATACTATGACTTTTGCCGCTGCGACAAGCTGCATAAGTCACGGAGCGCAGACTTTGCAAGGGGTCTGGCGAACTTACGCGTTGCTCATTTGCTGTAAGAAAGATCTGAAACATATTGTTGCCCTAGCGCGGGCTCTGGCATTGCTGCGGCCACACGAGTCCCACTACTAGTATGCATGCTGTTCTGTATGATGGCCTGACGTGCCCGGCTTAATGCTTTCCAAGTGGTGAGGTTTTGGTCCGCCCTCGTCAGTGTTCGAGCGTGTCTCTGATTCCGCTGTACGATTCTGGAAATGTGCAACAAACGAGTGGAAGCAGGGATGTTTGGGAAAGAACGTTTTCGTTTCTTGGCAGGTTCGCTCCTTCCAATTTGGGCTGGGCCGACGTTTTGCCGGTGCGCGCTGTACACCTGACAATAACATAAATCTTGGTATTGTTGTCGCCTTTTGACGTGCCGCGCCCGCGCATCACAGTATTTATGCGCACCTACAAAACATCGACTGCGCCCACTCTCGCGTCCATCAAGCAGGCAGAATGGACATTTTGGGCGATAATTTCCCGCAGCTGCGTCCCGGCATCAAAGCGCCGACACCAACAGAGACAGATGAAGAGAATAGCGTCGCAAGATTCGGAAGCTACAGCTCCCCACGAACCCTCATCGAGCGACTAAGCGAGCTGGAAACTGCAGCATGGCATGACGAGGATGAGATTTTTCCTTCAGCTGAAGACGTTGCAAACATGCTGGACGAGGCCTTGCAGCAGCTTGCCACTCTGCTGCAGCATCCAGAGGAGTTTGAGAGCGAAGAGACTCGCAAAGTCTTTTTCCGCCGCGTAGGGAGAATTCTTCGGGGAATTGGCAATGCGAACAAGATGTGGCAGGTCACTCGTTCCGCTATACGCGATTACGAAGAGGAGGACGATGAGAAGAAGTTGGCACAGATGTCAATTGTGAAAGCTAGCTCAAGAGCCGCACCATGGTCAGCTTGGTGCCAAAGCGTACGTCCCATCGCTGACAAGGAAGTCGTTGGACTCGCCAGAAGTGGTGATAGCCATGTCCTGGCCAGTGAGCAGTATCTCCCTCGGGGAGGCCTCGGCATCATGGGTCATTGGCAATTGAGCGTGCGTCGTGTTGTCAACGGCATTCTAGAAGTGAGTTGGCTGCTGTAACAGCCGATGCGTAGCAATGTGCTGATGAACTTCGATTAGGATGTGCAAGATGAAGCGAGGCGGACGATTATCAATTCCCAGCAGGTGAGGTCACCCGTTCTGAGGAATGCTGAAGTTCGCTGACAGGTTAGGCCTCATTCCAGAACACCGTCTACATCAACACCCCAGATCTCGGCGTTGACCAGCCAAGGGATGCGACGCAGTGCTGGACATTTGCTGAGCCACACGAGAAGGTAAGCTTGTGTCTTAAAAACGGCGAGACCATAACAGTGCTGATAAGTGTTAGTTGATGCCGAGTCATGTTTCTGTCGTCGACGAGAACATCGTATCACTGGCGAGTCTAGCTTCGAGGCTGCGCAAAGCAGTGGTAGCCACGGGGGGTGATTATCGTGGAATGGCTATGCAGAGGTGGTTCAGCGCTCCGGGTCTTTGGGCGCAGCGCGCGAAGGTGGTGTGGGATCCAAGAGCCTTGTGAATCACGAGTTTGTGACCGCTCATCCAGCGTTGTAGCCTGTGCCAGTAGTACTTGCAGAGCCTGTGTAAATGCATGTGAACCGACTCTTTAAGCTTCGCAGGGGTGTCTCAGACTCAGAGCTCCCAGCCTCCCGAATTTCCACAGCAACCCTTTACAAATTTGATCTCAGACATTCCTTTCAACTTCCGACACACTGCATCCGCACATAGCTTTGTTATTGTTCTTTCACCATACCCAAACAATCGGAACCACTGCCCGACATGGCTACGACCTCAGCTCTACCGCAAGATTTGACCACGTACCTTGCGACTTGCTCTCCAGAGCATGCCGAGCAGGTTTGTGTCACTATCCAGTACAATTTGACGATATTGTACTAAGTACTGATATCTTCTTCCTTAGATCGCGCGGACGTTCCGCAAGTCGCTGCGAAACTATGCTCCAAGCCCCTCGGCCAATGCAGCGCCCAGCATGAAGGTCCAGAGCAGTTTGAAGGCTGTAAAGACCGGAAAAAAGCATCGCAACAAGAAGGCGAAGCGAGAGAGCGCGACCGGCGGTCCAAAGAGGCCACTGAATTCGTAAGTGTCGTTTGCTCCTCCCTTCGAACATAGCTGATCAAGCGTTGCAGATGGATGGCATTCCGCAAGTACTACAATGGCTCGCTGGCACCGCACACGCAGAAGACGATCTCCAAGGTTCTGATGAGCTGGTGGCGTGAGGACCCATTCGAAGCCAAGTGGTAAGCATGATGAGCGATGCACATCGGGTCATGACTGACAATGAATAGGGCCATCCTCGCCAAGGCGTACAGCATCCTGCGAGGCAGTCGTGAGAAAGAAGACGCCCCCCTTGACGAGTTCTTCCGCCTTTGCGCTCCACACATCGGCGTCATCCCACCAGAGCAGTACCAGGAGATGATGGGCTGGCAGATCAGCCCGCCAATGGATGGCGATCAGGACAAGGTGCCGCAAGTCATCCGCGTCTTCACTCCGAACTTCGACAACTTCCCAGAGAAGTTCACGACCACCAACCTCAGCGCAGACAACCTGGTCGAGTACTGCATACAAGCCGGCTACGTCAGGACTGGCGACAATAGCACTCCTCACTCAGGCGCTCAAGGCAGCCTCACCATGGCTGTGCAGCCGACCGCAACTGTCACGACGCTCGTGGCCACACCACCAGCTACCACGGGTACGGTAGCCATGCCGATGAGTCCCTTCAGTTTCGAAATCTTCCAGGGCCTCCAGGGTGCTACCAATGAGCCAACGACAGAGCCAGCAGGCCAGAGAGCTCTCACCGAGGCAACCGCTGCTGTCACCAATGCCGGCGCCTACCCGTACAACAACCTCTTCGACCCAACTAGCGAGTTCGACATCAGCTTCGACCCAGCCGAAGAGACCAACCTGGAGGACGGCGGCAGATGGGACGCCTACGACCCAGCAGCCAGCATGTCGGTCGACGAGATGCTCAACATCGACTGGACCCAGTTCGTCAATGATGACGGGCTTTGCTAGTCGATAGTAAGTCGCCAAATTAGTATTTGCCTCCATGTTCATAGCTGACATTTGCTCAGTGCTGCCACCATAAGCAAGCGACGAGAATTGCATCGATCACTCTTCACCATCACCCCCATGCACACCAACAACATCATACCCAATCAGCACCGCCCATATGCATTCCAGAAGGAGTCGACAGGGTTGTTCATAGCGGTACAGCGGCGCACATAGATAGCCTCATTATGCAATTGTGTCTGTATATCTTCTCCTCTCAGCTCCGTTGTCGCGCCATTACTCACCGTGCCATACTCTGAACATTAATGCTTGGTGCTAGAAGCCTGCAGGCTTATGAAACAACAAAGTGCCGTCCGCCACGTGGTCGGCAGTATCCTTTCCGCAACTACAATAACTACCTAGCTGCTGAACGGCATCCACCAAACACATCGGTCATGGCCAATGAGTGGCTCAAACATGATGAACAATGAGTATAAAGACACTCGCTTGGGCCTACGTGGTCGGCGGCCTCACATTCCCTCTACTGATCATCACCGCCATCCTCTCGGTGGCTTGGTACAGCTTGCCCTCCGCAAAGGACGCTCGTGCGACCGGTGGGAAGAATGAAGAGCTAGAAGACACCATAGCGAACACACAGAGTGCAGCGCAAGAAGACACACCAACGCCAGACACCGCTGCAAGTGGCTCGTTTGCTGTATTGAGAGAGTACAATTTCCCTGCTGCGATCCAAGCGCTTAATGCTCGCAATGCCACAACCAGCGCGAGTAGCAGCGCTGCCGGCGCAACAGATGGCAGCACGGACACGGGCAGCAGCAGCAGCGAGTCGGTCTACCAAAGTATGTACCGCTCCGTCTTTGACCGGAACAAGAATGCAAATGCCGCAAACTCGGTGCTCGCCAACGACAATGATGGAGACGGCATAAGAGCGCGTGCGAAGAGAAGAGCAGTGGGTGCCAGCCTGTTCTACATAGTTCTCCGGCATGGACACCTTATGCTCTACGACTCTGCCGCCCAGATGGAAGTACGCCATGTCATCAGCCTCGCACACCATGTAATCGCCCTGTCCGAAGGGCCAGGTGGCCATGATGAAGAAGCGCCGCTGAAAGAAGCGGATCTCTTCATCAAGCGCACTGCCATCGTGTTGACTCCCACAACGCTCCCCGCCGGACGCGAGCAGCAGCAGTCCGTGGCAATGTCTCAGCCCAGGCCGTTCTATCTGTTTTCGTCGTCGTGCTCCGAGAAGGAAGACTTCTATCATGCTCTCTTGACCACAAGAAACCCACCACCGATTGCAAGGTCGATTGGTGCGGAAGACATCATCAAGCTTCAATCGACATTGCATGCTACTGCCATGACCGCTGAGACGCGTGCGTTCAACGCAATGGTCGGGCGCGTGTTCCTTGCAATTTACCGCACGCCTTTCATAGAGAACCTGGTACGCAACAAGATTGAGAAGAAGATTGCACGTGTGCAAAAGCCCGCCTTCATTGCTTCGCTCGACGTCAAGTCCATTGACCTGGGCAATTCTGCGCCCGTGATCTCAAACCCACGCCTTCGCGATATCAACATCTCCGGTGACACGACCATTGCGTTGGACATACGGTACAATGGTGGCGTTAAGGTGGTCATTTCCGCTCTGGCCAAACTTGATCTCGGTCCACGGTTCAAGACGAGGACGGTGGACTTGATGCTCGCTACCTCGCTGCGGCGTTTGCAGGGACACATGTCGTTCAGGATCAAGGCGCCGCCTAGCAACAGGATATGGTTTTGTTTCGATACGATACCGGACATGGATATCAAGGTGGAGCCGATTGTGAGCCAGCGGCAAATCACATACACCTTCATACTCAGAGCAATAGAGGAACGCATACGGGCGGTCGTGGGCGAGACTTTGGTCAAACCGAACTGGGACGACGTGCCGTTCTTCGACACCGCAGATCAAGCAGTCAGAGGCGGTATCTGGTGTGACGAGGGCACCGTGTCGAATGATGCGGATGAGAATGGCTTGGATCAGGCGGATGCGATGCAAGCAGCGAAGCGGCTGGGCGCAAAGCATGAGAAGACCAAGTCCATGCCGTCCCTCGTCAGTGCTGCCGCGGAAACGGAATCGGCTGCAGCTTCTTCGGGGGCCGAGTACGCAACGGGATCGAGAATGACGCCAGCGACGACTCTAGAAGACCTAGCCAACATACGCAAACGCCAATCCACAGCTTCGTTGCCCTCGCAGGATCCAACTGGACGCACCTCAGCAGAAAATGGAGACAAGACGCCAGCTCTCCCACCCAAATCGCTACGAAGCCCATCATTTACATCACCGTCGGTGTCGACTCCATCTGTCGCATTAGATGGTGCGAATGTTGCGCCAGTACGGAGCGATGACGCTTCTCTGCAACCGAAACGGTGGCGCCCACGTGCTTCTCTCGCAAACCAAACCCGAAAAGAGGCAGTGGATGCCATTAGAGAGATGCACGAGCGTGTTAGAGGGACAGAGCCAGTCACGGCCGAAGGACAGCCTGCAGACAGGAAGAATTCTGATGCCGAGGAAGCGAACTCTGACGGGACTGGAACACCATCGAGGGCGTCTTCGATCACGTCTTCCGCGCCCAGGTCATTGCAAGAACAGCACCGTACAGACTCGGAAATGCCAAGTATTGGAAGTGTAGGCTCTTCGGCATCAACGAAAAGCCCGCAGCAGCGCAAGAATATTCTAGCGGCGACTGCAGCAGCTACGAATGCGGCACGCAATTGGTCGTGGAACGCCATAGCGAATCGGACGGGTAAAGGCAGAGGCGAAGGTCTCGGACGACAGCCCAATTCTTTTGCAAATGACGAGGCTGCGAATTCAGCTCAAGGCCCAGGCGCTTTGCAGAAGCCCATCGGCAGAGGCCAACCACTTCCACCTCCAGGAACGCCACTCCCGGGGCCGCAGAAGACGCTTTGGCAAGCCGCCGCAAATGGGCTGGGAGGAGTAGGAAAAGGTATGGCTTCGGTGAGACGTAAACCTGTCCTGCCACCTCGACGTGCAAACACACAACACGCTACGCCCTCTGTGGGCCCGGATCGTCGCAGCAGTCAAACTTCGCTCTCTGCCGCTTCGGATCGCCCGAGCAGTCAGAGTTCTGCGCGTGAGGACAGGGCGCAGAAGGATACAGAAGACGACCACGAAAGGAATCGCGATGAGGCCGAGCGGTCAGGCGACGATGAATTTGGACCTTGGAGAGAAAACAGTGGCAATGTTTCAGATGCTGCTGTCAAGCCCTCGGAGCTTGATGAATTAGCCGAGACGCTGGAGGAGGAGGGCGAAGATGCATCAATCGTTGCACTGCCGGCTGAAAGAGGGCTTCATAGTGAGTCCGCTTCAACTCTCGCTGACGAGGAGAACCATGACGATCAAGCGGAAGGCAAGCCAGACAAGCCGAACAAGATACCACCCCCGCTGCCTGCTCGACGGCGACCTCAAGCTGAGCGGCAGAAGTCTGCTGAGAACATCAGCCGTGACAACGCGCAGCTTGCTCCTGAGGGCAAGGCTGGAGGCAGCGGCGTAGCGGGCATGACTGACACCACTGCTGATCACAATGGTCCTGTTGATGAGCTCGCGGGTCTATCTGGTCAGTCCAATGTGGATATACTACGAGGTCTGATGCCAGAAGAAGAGCAAATGGGCGACAAGCACATGAGTGCTGAGCCTAGAAAGGGCACGCAGTCCAGCGAGGCCAACGTCTCTCACGAGAAGGCGAACGAAGAGAAATCCATCGAGGATCAAGAGCACTCCAGAGATGGGACTGGGGAAAAGCAGGATTACGATGCCGAGACTGCCGAGGAAAAGGCGAATGCATTGCTTGCGACGGAGCTGCATGGTGGAGAAGCTTCAAGCTCCTCAAATCATGCACGAGATCTCTGAGCCGATGCTGTGGTGTTGTCGAGCACAATTTAGCCTTGCGGGTTGTGGATGGCAAGCTCGGTCTCGGCGCAGAGGAGATCAGAGTGGCAGGCATTCGGGCGCATTATGATGCATGCGAGAGTTCAGAGGAAAACCGTGTAGCATAGTATGAATGTAATGTGTAGACGAACGGAGACGATGACAGAATGTACAATAGAAATGATCGACAAATGGAACCCGTGGCTCTCTCTCTGCAGAGCTATGCTACACGCATCTGTACACACCACTAGCGCGACTTCTCACATCTCTCGCCCTCAAATGTCTCATGTCAGCATCTCACGCCCTAACCACTCTCCTCCACACCACCGTCTAATCAGTCTTGTGGTGATTCACCTTGGGATTCCAGAACAGCGTCTAGCCTCAACATTAGCATCCACCACCACACACACACACGACCCATCGGAACACATGCATACCTTATCCCCATCGCCCCAGAAGAAATTCTTCGTCCGGATGTTCATGTACGGGTACTCGACGCGCTCCTCCAGCGGGGGCTCGTGGGCCTTGTGCTCCCAGTGCTCGTTCCACAGGCGCCAGGCGTTGACGCCCGCGATGATGAGCGAGGGGATGACCATGTAGATGCTGAGTTTGCGCCAGGTGTCTGGAGAATATCGCATCACGCGTTATCAGTATGTGTGTTTGCAGGTTCTCCTGCTCTTGTCTTGCGGCAATGTCTCCTCCTTGTTTTTCTTGCTTGAGATGTTGTTTCTCTGCGGGTATGTTCTGGAAAGACGTACCGCTCGTCTCGGCGGCGTGCTGCTTGACTGCTGCGCGCTCGCGGTTGAAGGCGTTGTCGGCGGCGCCCGTGAGCTCGCTCGAGGCCCAGCGGCGGGCGGTGAGGTGGCGGATGGCGGGCCGGGGGGCGGTGGTCGCCCGTTGGAAGCTGCGGAGGCCGAGCATGGTGTGTTTGTGAGATGGGTATTGCGTGGTGGACGAATGGGTGGATGGAGGTGCTGGCGGGATGCGGGATTGAAGTCGCTGGCGGGAGTTGCCGAAGCCGGTGGAGATTTATGAAAGATCGCCACTGGAACTGGAAGGTGTTGGGAACGACTTCACGATGCGATGAATGCTACGACTCGGCCTGGTGCCCAATCCCATTCGACTCGACACGACACACGATGGCGCTCGACCAACAGCGGAACTGGGATGTCTCGATGGCGAACAACTTGGACCAGATCATGCGCAACAAAAGCAGCAACTCCCGCACTTTCCGCGGCGTCAAGGAAGCCACCACCAAGCATTATGGGGTGGACGAGCCGAAGCGACATCAGAAGCTGAAGCTGAAGCAGAGGGAGGGCGGAGCGGCGTGGACGACGCCGCCGGTCTATCTTCCCGAGGAGATTTTGATTGAGATTCTGGAATATGTCGCCCGGAGCAGCGAGTCGCAGCAGACGCTGGCGTCGTGCTGTCTGTTGTCGCGTCAGTGGTATGCAGCCGCTGTGCCTCTCCTCTATGCTCGACCCTTCATCTCCGGACACAACTACGATCCCTTCGCCAGGACCATCATCACCTCCCTCAACCTCAAGGTCCGCGACTCCCCGCTGGCGAAGTTGATCAAAGCGTTAAACATGGCCAGCCTCGTGCACCAAGGCAGTAAAAGCTCGACCGCGCGACTCCTAAGCCGCACCAAAGACAATCTCCAAGACTTCATCGCCCCCGTCGCCACGTTCGGGAGCAACTGCCTCGCCCCCCTCGCCAAGTGCACCCACCTCCAAACCCTCGACCTCAGCCTCGTCAGCGAATGTCCTCCCCTCCCCGACCTCTTCAAAGCCGTCTCCCGTCTAGAAACCCTCCACACCTTCCGCCTCCCGCGCTCCTCAGGCTTCGGCGTCCACCACAAACCGGACTCCTTCACCTGGCCCCCGAACCTCGCCGACCTGACCCTCAGCGGCGGCATAGACGCCCACTTCCTGCACGGCGTCGTAGCCTTCCCGCAAACTCTCCGCAGCCTCACCATCGAGCACTGTCCCCTCGCCAAAGCCTTCGCGGTCACGCACCTCCTGAAGAAAGCTATACGACCGTTGCGAAATCTGCACACGCTCAAAATCCGGCATATGCCTCGTCTCAGCGCCCACGCACTGGACGACGTGCTCTTCCTCCTCCCGCAGATCCGGAGACTAAGCATCAGCGTCGACTACATCACCCCCGCCCTCTTCGATGAGACGCACTTCCACCACTCCAAAGGCCCTCTATCCGAACTCGATGACGCCCCTACGCCTTCCGACCCACTCGTGCATAACCTGCACACCCTCGAACTCACCCACTCCGGTAACCCCGCCGTGGAAGACAAGATCACTCCGATCGATATCATGATTGCGATTGATGAAGGGTCTGTGCCGCGTTTGAGGGTGGTCAGGGTCGCGCAGAGTCTGCATTGGCATTCGAGTGCGACGGTTAGTGATACGGAGACTCTGGCGGATGTTTTGCAGGAGGCTAGTCGGAGGGATTGGGAGGGAGAGGGGGGGTTGAGGTTGATGGGTGCTGGGGAGGAGGGTAGGCCGTGGGAGAGTGTGGCGGGGGTTTGGAGGTTTGATGATTCGATTATTAGGTGAGGATGGAGGTTCGTGGCAGCTGGTTTTATGTACAAATGGTATTGTGTGCGATGGTTCTAGTGATGTGGACGAGAATCTAGGCAGACCTAAGGTGAGGATGATCTGCATCCTTGATGTTCCATACCATTCATTACATTACGTCCAAATCTCCTTCCACCACAAATCATTCCCCTGAGCTACTCAGATCTTTCGCGGATAATATAAGGCATGATAGCATCGGGCCTCGAGCCTCTCGTCGGATCGAGCGTGAATGATTTCTTCTTCTTCTCCTGCTGCTGCGGGGTCGTGCTGCTGCTGCTCCGACGTCCCCGCTCCTCCTCCAGCGCGAGGATCCTCTGCTTGATGATGGGGGGATGCGTCTTTTTGTTTTTCTTTTTTTTTTTTTTTTTTTTTTTTTTTTTTTTTT